>LIEC01000279.1:7428-27640 GCA_001925005.1 Drosera capensis
CCCCCCCCCCCCCCCAGTATATATATTTTTTGGCAAAAATCCTCCCTCGAAGGGTGACATATGCCTATTTCAAAAATTAAGAGGGTTATATACAAATGATCGAAAGTTCAAGAGGATTATGCATTATTATCCTTTTCATCAATTATCAATTAGTCACTTTGAATATTTTCGATTCTTATTTCATCATATCAAATCTGGTTCTTTCTAATCGCATCTAATTTCAAAAATTATATTTTCAAATATCAAGCTACTTTGATCCACCTCCGCCCCGATTCACTACCACAACCACCTCCGCCGCCGTTCACCAACCTGATATTCCCATCGGCTTAAAGCGAAGTGCGAACAATCTCGTTTAGTCAAGCATTGAGCACCGATTGGTCGACTATCGTCGCATTGCTCATCTGATTGAGAGCTTATCTTATGCTCGTTTCAAATTCGGCTAACACTATTTTGAATGAGAAGAAGGGATGATGATTCTAGGATTTTAGGGATCGCGTTGTCGGCGAATCACAGGGTGATTAGAGGGTGGAGAGGTTATGGGAATATGAATTGTGTTTTTCACATTGGGACGCCGTATTAAATTATCGTTCAACAACATATTATTGGTTTGATGGATACACTGTTTTTCATGAGAGGCTTACTATTTACTATAAAAAACACAATGTTATCTATGAAGGGCATTTGTACTTGATTTTGTCGAGAATGAATGACGTACTATTGATAAAATATTTTTTTTCTAAATCAAAAGAAAAAAATAGGACATAAATTATGATGGTGACTTATCGATAAATAAATTTCAAAAGAGTAACATATTGGTAATTCTCTTTCTTTCTTTTTTCATCTTTTAACAAACTAAGATGATTTGTTTTTTCAAAAAATGTAAAAAAAAGAGAATGACGTGTCGTCGTCCCGCATAACATTATATGATTTTTTGCATTTATATATAATTTCTGTCCTATGAAAAATGCAATGACTTGATTGTACACACATGTCGAGGTGAACTTTGATCCGTCTCGGGATGAACAAATGATATGTTTTTTTTTAAAATTTTTTGTGAATTACTAATGATAGTTCTTTTTATTTAGTATAATCTAAACTAAAAAGAATTTCATTTTTATGTCTTCTACGAATAAAATAAGCTAATGAAAATACGT
Source organism: Drosera capensis (assembly GCA_001925005.1). NCBI lineage: Eukaryota > Viridiplantae > Streptophyta > Magnoliopsida > Caryophyllales > Droseraceae > Drosera > Drosera capensis. Next base: position 8,583 of record LIEC01000279.1, read on the forward strand.
ACTAAATAATATTAAAGTCAAACTATTAATATTATATTCATAGGACAAATGAGTATATACTCTCTCCATCTCATAATAAATATAGCACTTTTTTCATGTTCTATAATAATTATAATACTATCTCATTTGAAAAAGAATTTCTTGAAAAATATTAAAACATCCATATTTTTTAGTTTCTATCATATTAACTCACCACTTTATTATTTGTATTCTCATTTTTTTTTGTAGTTTCACACGATCAAAAAAATAATTTAATCTTTATATATGAAAATTAATACATAAAAATTTTAATAAAAAATCAATCATTGTGTTTATTAGGGAAGGGTAGAAGGAATAGAGTATGAAATAAATAAGGATATCAATCATTTATCATTAACTATCCTACCTCCTGAACAAGGACATAAATCTCCGCAATCAATGACAATCAGTTAACAACTCCAGTAATCCCTTACACACACTACATGCCCTCAAACGCAACTCTTGTTCCCATACCTTTTCTCTTTCCGTTCTTCTCCAATGGCGACATCGCCGTTGCCTTTACCAGCATCACTAAACGGGGCTTCGTATTTGGAAAGCAAGGCGGTGAGGGAGACGAAGGGGTTGATATCTGAGCTGTGTCGTCAGTTCTATCATCTGGGTTGGGTTGGGGGAACTGGTGGAAGCATTACTATCAAGGTGCACGATGAGGATGTGACGAAATCGCAGCAGCTCATCGTCATGTCCCCTTCTGGTAGAAAGGAATATCTGTCTGGTTGCTTGCCTGGTTGTGTTTGTGGGTTTTGGAGGGTTTTGGGTTTGGCGAAGATTTGGATTTGGGGTTTGTGGGCTGAGTTGGTGGTTTTGTGTTGTGGGTTTTTGTTGAAATTTATCTGGGTTATGGTTAATTGAGCTGTATGAGTATGATCATCATTGGGTAGTTGGAATTGGAAGAGGAGAGGCAGTGACAAAAACGTGTGGATTGTGGTGTGTTCTGTATTATTTCTATGTTATGCATTTTTTGGAATATGATGGATTGAATTGATGCAATGATTGTTTTGGGGGCATGTTGGATGTTCTTGGAGCTCTGACTCTGTCTGATATGTTTTGGATTTCGGTAGACATGTAATTGAGGGCCGTGCACAGATTCTTTTAGATTTAAGAGGAAATTCGGTGTGAGTCACGTGTCACTATGATGTACTGTTCTCGGCAACCATGTTCTGGATTCCTGTTGTGTCTGATCTTGTTAAATCATTAAATGAATAGATGTTTGGATGGGAGGATTGTAGGTGAATCTGAAGTAAGCTGTTCAATATTGTCTTGCCATAGGGCTTCTGTACTGCTCGATGCAAGGGAAAGTGATTAGTCCAATGCTCAAGAAAAATCAGAGTTGATGCAATAGCAATGAAGCTTGAAAGCCTAGAACTTGAATCCACATAGCCGAAGGAGGTGCTAAGAGTTCTAGATTCTGGAGTAGCTTTTTTTGTTTTAAGGAAAACCAGAAGGATTTTTCTTTGGTTTTTTCTTTGGTCAATTGAATAGCCCGCAAATCCGGAGGACCTTTTAAACTACCTTTCGTTGATGGGCTCACAATCACAAAGTAGCTCCGCACTCAACAGGTTTTGATCCCTTGACCTCTTCTCTTTTTGGAAGAGTTGGTTGAGCGGCTTAACATGTGGGGTGGGATGATCCCTTAGATTCTGGAGTAGTTTCATCCTTCCATTTCCTCGTTGTATTACTTTTTGTAGAATTGTTGCGTCTTGGAGTAATACTAGAGAGAGGACAGTGTGGTAGGTGGAGGGATGGGGCGTTGCATCATGTTTCTTGGTACTTCTTTCTGATCATGTTTCTTGGTACTTCTTTCTGTTCCTGGATTTGATTTAGTGGAACTTCTTTACCTTCCTATATAATGTTTGTTAACTGCACCATTTTCCGTCCATCATGCTTTTGAGAAATGAACTTTTCCTCGAGCAGGTGTTCAAAAGGAGAGGATGATATCAGAGGATATGTACATACTATCGCCTGAGGGGACCATCATATCAGCACCATGTCCAAAACCATACCCCCATAAGCCACCAAAGTGCTCTGACTGTGCTCCTCTTTTCTTGAAGGTATGCTTTTGTAAGAATGATTTTTCCCGTTTGCATGCCTTACGCTCGTAAGCAAATTGGCCTCTTAATATCTTTCAGTAATTCAATACATAGGTGGCAGACAGACAACCATTTAGAAGACATACTTGACGGGCCATGTAGGGGAGGTCATCCCTTATGATTTGATCCTATATCCTCGTTAAGTAATGCATGGTTTGTAGGTGTATGCGCACACTCATTCGCAGAAAATTCCTCATTACATAGAATTTACATGTCCCTAAGTCAGGAAACCACTTGATGAGTCAATACGTGGGAAGCCTCGCCGTTTTTCTTGCATCCTTTGTAAGCATTCTGATAAGAAGATTATCCTTAATGATTACAATGCAATGTGCTCGAGGGAACTGTCTTACTAGAAATTAGAATACGTATTTTCTAGCTCACAAGACTGTGTTACTTCCTTTCTAATGCTATACTTGCTAGTTGCTGCTGAGAATCTGTGCTCTGAAGTATTAGTTCAGCTCCTGTCATTTTCCCCCTATTTTGGGGATATCACTGTCTACGACATGTGCAAATGTGACAAAATAACCTTTGACGTTTCTTACTTACATTTATCCAGAATCTAAATATCCATTTTTTCCCCCTACCAGGCATATCAGATGTGCAATGCTGGAGCAGTCATACATAGCCATGGGATGGAAAGTTGTGTTGTTACAATGATCAACCCTGGATCCAAAGAATTCAGGGTAAAATTCTGACCCATTTGCTTAATATTCGGCATTAAAGTTGTCCCAAACTTTCTTTTCTAGTGATGTCCAGACAATCTTTTAGTGTGATGGTGGGGATTTAGCATTTTGCATGAAACATCATGATCCTGGTTGGCCAGGCTTTCAGTTATTTGCTTCTTCTTCCCCTAGATTCGATATGAGTTTCCCCTATCCACTTGATAGTCGAATCACCGGGAAGTGGATCATGAGGACTGGCGGAGTCTTGTAGTTAACTATGTGTACTTGTTCCGCTTAAGTTTTCATGTCCTGTGAAAATATCAATAAATGACAAGTGCACAAGGTCATGATCTGAGTTGGTATTTTTCTTTGGTTATGAACTTTATTCTCAGACTTCCATGCATCTTGTGGTCTCAAGGCCTTCACAGTGGCTTCGGGGTCAACTACAGTTTTTTTCCTCTGAATATCTTCTTTTCATTTGTTCTCATTTCTTTTCCAACTACAGATCACCCATATGGAGATGATAAAAGGAATACAAGGACATGGCTATTATGATGAGCTTGTGGTCCCTATCATAGAAAACACTGCTCATGAAAGGGAGCTCACTGACTCACTTGCTGCAGCTGTAAGCCGTTGTCATGTTTATTCCCGTTGATCAAATGAGATGCTTAGCTTTGTTTGGTACTGAAGTTTCTTAAATAGATTATAAATCTTTCAAGAAGCCCAGTTGAAGTTGTAAGTTGCTTTGTTGCCTAGTCAGTGACGGAGCGACTCGTATGAGTCTAGCTACTTTGTCAGGAAAACCTATCTTGTTATATGGTGCTTGACTGGTGTAAATGAATTGCCTGTTAGCTTTTCAGCAAGCAGCCGCTTTAGTGGACTGCCCATGCCTTCTAGCCGAATGAGTTGATTATCTTATTAACCCTTCTTCTAATAATAAGTTAGGGACTGTATTGTGGTTATCGTAAGGGATTAGAGATGATTATGTTTCTTGCTACTCATATCATTGATGCCTTTTTATATTGCTAGAAAGAGGAATCTACTACCTGTATAGCCATTACTTGACATTCATTCTACTCGCTTAGAATGATTTACTTCTGATTTTTTTTTTAGCTGCTTTTACTAGGCTACATGCAGGAAATGAAAAGGTTAAGGTTATGTTCTAAGAGGTTTCAATTTTCAGCCTCTTTATTTTCCAGATTGAAGCATACCCAAAAACCACTGCTGTTCTTGTTCGGAACCATGGTATTTATGTATGGGGAGACTCCTGGATCAGTGCCAAGACTCAGGTGTGCTTTCTAGAGTGGCGAATTCTGTTTTCAAGTTTATTCTGATTACTTTGGCATTTGGATTCACTTGAGTTTCAACTAGTGCGATATGGGTTGTTTATTCTTTTTCTTTCCGTACAACATCTATTTGGAGCTGCATTATTCGGTAAAATTCTGCCTCCTTTTTGAGCTACTATCAGCAGAAGGGGGGAACTTCCCTTGGCAATAAGTCGATACATATCTTTGAACTATATTGGGGGATGACATCATTTTAAATGCCTGTGTTCATGTATTGAGTTGGCTTAGTTATTGAGTGGATATCTAACATTGACCTAGAAGTCTGAAGGTATGACGATTTTGACGTGGATTCATAATTGTTAGTAGTGAATAATAATTTGAGAACAAACATGAAAGGGGCTTTGATGGAGAAAAGTCGTGGGCTGTTAAGGTTGAACATTCTAAGAAGGTACACGTGATGGACATTAGAAAATATTGAGGAAATTCAGGAATTAAGTAAGAAACATTAGATGCATGCTCCTTAAATAATGGAAGATAGTGTGATAATCGTAAATGAGGTGGTGTGGACCGGTGAGGTGTAAGAAGTGGTGAAATATAATATCTTGAAGAAAGAGAAAAAAATGAGTAAAGGAATCTTTTATATCGGTTTAGAAGGAGCTTATAGATCGAAACAACACGATGGTATAGACACATCACTGTTCGAAACTCTATTTTCTTAAATATTTTTTCAGGGATATTTGCAGTCTGAGCCGTATTGACACAATGTATATTTATGAACATATTTTTTATGGTCTCCATGTGAAGATATACACGACAGGCTTCTTTACAGATATCGATTATCGCTTTTCCTTTCTGGCTTGGGAGTCTTTTACGTTATGGTCATGCTCGAATGGCTGATTTTGGATTATATATTGCTGTAATGCGAAGAAATACACTTCGGTGCTTCTGTAGATGTCATCGATTGATTGAAGTTGCTTTTAACTTGGGGTTGTTTCCTTCTGAGCCTTTTCTCAATCAGGCCGAATGCTATCACTATCTATTTGATGCTGCAATCAAACTTCATCAAATGGGACTGGACTGGTCAACACCAATTCATGGACCTATTAAGGCCATTAAAGGAAGGTCCCGAAGTGTTACTCGATCTTCAAACTTGCGTTCTGATATTAACTTGAAGCCTTTTCCTGTATGTTTTCTGTTTCAATGATACCTTTTTTCTCTTACTTGACTGTAGTTAGAGATGCTGTCTTTAGCTTTGTTTATCGAGAGATTTATGCTGTGGATTCTAGAACATGCTCTATGTAGTATGACCTGGTTGTAGGACGTATGTTTAAGTCAGCTAGCCAAGACATATATCTTAGGGAGTTTGACTAAGCAGTTCTGCTGGCTTGATAGTATGTTTTTATGTTCTTGTTTTCTAGCTATGGCTTTGCCTGTAGAACAATAGCTTCTTTTTTTCTTATGGTGGACGGACAAAGTTTCTTGTTGGTTTCTTATTGATTAGGAGAATTATATGTGTTTATCATCCTTGTATTGCAGCGATACATTGTTCTTGACATTGAAGGAACCACTACGCCCATCTCATTTGTTGCCGATGTGCTCTTCCCATATGCTCGTGACAATGTGGGGAGGCATTTGAGTGCCACGTATGCAACAACTGAAACTCAGGATGATATTAAGCTATTGCGTGCCCAAGTAAGTATTCTTTTCCTTTTTACTTCTATGTATGCCGACTTCTAGTAATGTACCCTTTTTTCATGTATTCGAGGAATAAAAATTGTGTACTTATGTGTATTACTTTTGAAAAGGCTGTGTTCTTTATCTCAGGAAACCTAGTTTGCTTACATATCATCCAGGAAGGCCGTGTTCTTTATTGACCTGGATTGTGACTGATTAGTATTTTTTGGATCACTCAAGATTATAAATCGACGTTGCAGGTCCAGGATGATCTTGAAAAGGGTGTTGCAGGCGCTGTCCTGATTCCCCCAGACAATGCAGGGAAAGAGGAGATCATTGCTGCTTTAGTGGCTAATGTGGAAGCTATGATTAAAGCCGACAGGAAAATTACTGCCCTGAAACAGCTGCAGGTTAGTAAAGAATATTGCTGTTAAATGGGTGTGCTTTGTTTTGGGATTAAATCAGTGTTCTGGTGGTCCCTTCTATGCAGGGACACATATGGAGAACTGGGTACGTGAACAACGAATTGAAGGGTGAAGTGTATGAGGATGTGCCGGAAGCACTTGAGAGGTGGCAGGGTTCAGGCATTAAAGTAGGTGATTCTTTTTCAACCGTGCTCTCCTTTTCAAGCTTATGTCTCTTTGCTGGATAACTCAATTGCTTACTTTCGACTCTCTTCCTGCAGGTGTACATATATTCAAGTGGTAGCAGGTTGGCACAAAGGCTCATTTTTGGAAATACAAATTTCGGAGACTTGAGGAAGTATCTTTCTGGATTCTTCGATACCACTATCGGGTAAAGCTATGAACCTTTGATATAGTTTTCTGTGTTAAAATGCTGTTTGAGAAATATTTTTCTGGCTAAAGAAATTTGACTTTTGTGCCAAAATACTGTAGTTTCATTATGTCTCTAGTCTGTTGCAAACACCGAAGTTTTCATCAGTAGGAAGACCTGATGTAGATTGCACTATTGACCATACTTGATGGCTCGTTTATGATACCAATAATGCTCCTTTCACGTGATATCTGTGTGCCCTTTACCTCAGATTTAGAAGCCTTTGAGTTATATGAGCTTAAGTTGTCAACAAACTAAATGTGCATATGTGCAGATCCTCCGGGTCTCGAGCCTTCGTTTATTTAACTACGGAAAGATTGCAACACATACAAAAGTTTGTTTCATCTGGAGCAAACTTCTGTGAGGGGCATATTGCAATTGTTATGTCAAATGTGATATGAAGTATGATCTAGACGTATCAAGGTTCTATCACCAATGTATCATTCCCATTGGGATATCCCGAGTGATTTAGATTTGTAACTCATGGATCTCGGAGTCTGCTGCATCGGTTTAGTCCATTGGGAAGTTTGCTGCAATTCCTCATCGAAAAGAAGGATGAAAACAAAATAGAACTGAGGAAAGGTCATGTCGGGCACTATTTGGGATGCAGTTCCTGTCCATCAGAAGATCTATAAATCAATCTATTTAAGCGTTTGTATTTTGAAACCTTGCATCTGGAAGAAGTTATGAATATTTTGTTTTTTCTTTTTATCGACACGATAACTCTGCATTGCCAGAGTAGCACTACGGGAGAAACAACTAATACATTAGAACACGATAACTAACTAGGCTTTCTCTGATTGCAGGAATAAAAGGGAGTCACGTAGTTATGTGGAAATCACCAAGTCCTTGGGAGCAGACCATCCATCCGAAGTACTATTCCTGACAGATGTCTACCAAGAAGCTACTGCCGCAAAGGCTGCAGGTAATACTTCCGATCCTTGGTTACAATGAACATGAGTTCACGATGCTGCTGATCGTTCCAGAGCTGAACATGATTTAGTAAGCAAAGCCTAAATTTTTGGTTTATTCGAACACGAAACTGCTAACCTATTGGCTAGGACCTTGGAAAGTTGTTCCCACCGGGTTTTAGATCCAAAGTCTAAACCATACGACAGTTACACTTGAACCAATCCGGTGGTGACTAAACTCAAGTATTCAGCATTCTTTTGTTTTGATGAATCAGATGGTGCTTTGATTTTTGTAATGATTCTCGATTACTAGATTGGCGTATTATTGTTTGCAGGTTTGGAGGTCATCATTTCAGTTCGCCCTGGGAATGCACCCCTGCCAGAGAATCATGGATTCAAGTCTGTACATTCATTTTCTGAAATCTGAGTAGTGAGGGAGAAGCGTGAAGGCTGTTGTCATCCCAGATGGCTGTGACTTGCTTCTCTTTCGGTTGTGGATGAAATTAACTGAGACTTTCCATCATTGTGCAACGATTTAGAGCTTTCTGCTGGTTCCGACAGCAATCCTTACACCGACCGCATGCTATTGCGTTGTACTGACTTTGCTGAAATAAATGTAAAAAGTATGATTTTGTGCTTGTCCTTATAGAGCTCTCCTGGGTTGTCACTTCAACGATACGGAATATTTCTTGCGAAATAGATCGACCAGATGAACAAATAGCCCTGTCCCAGTTTATGTGCCTCCTGGAGGAAGTCTTCTATGGGAAGAAGTCGAACAGCATTTTGCCCCAATCCCACAGGTCAAACTACATATCTAGAAATTTTTCGAAGTAAAACAAGTTCATATTGGATCATCAATTCTGTTTATACGAGATAAAAGGAAAACGCTACCAAAAATGATGACTTATTCATGCCAAATATCCATACAAAATGTTTCGATTAAATCATCCGTAAAGAAACAGTCTCATAAACTAAACGTCTACTATACAACAAGCTATAACTTTGAGATAATCTCCTTTCTCTTCTGGCGTTTCTTTTGTATGGTTCGGGCCTTAACAGCATCATAAGCTTCATGTTTGTCTCCCCAATCCATAATTCTGGATCCACGACCTCAACTCCAAGGCCCTCTACATCAAACTGCAGAGATGAATTGGAAATTAAGCAAGACATACACCGATTAAAACAATCCCAAGAATTAACTATTTTCCTTCGTAGATTGAGTTTATCGGGAACGGACAACAAAAATAAGCTGTCAGCAATGATGTAAAACTTAGAATTTTATTAAGCCCTACACTTACCTTGCATGCAAGAGTAAAATTTGTGTCCCATTATCACCAACGGGAAGCCGCATTTGGCACAAGTATTGTCTGTCTGACCATATTCTGGCAGATCTTCAAGCTTGCATGGCAATGGTCTCAAAAAATGATAATAAACCCCCTCGGAGTCGAAAAAAGAATAGATATCTTTGTAGTTCAAGGACAAAGTGGAGACGTCTCGGAGTCTTTCAGCATCCTGATCAAACACTTCATAGACCTATGCCGGAAGCAAATTACAACGTCATCAGAACAGCGTCTATGATTTCACAAAAAAAACCATGCAACGGAATTCTGAGAATACATCTTTCTATTTTACTTAATGTCAAACCAAAGGCTCCTGTTTAGAGCGGGGTTTGCAAAAGGAATATTACCGTATTCAATATTTTAAAGCCAAAAACAAAATACTCATCCATTAGTACTAACATAAATAAGTGGCTGATTTAGCTACAACCAAGCAAGGTGCAGTATACAAAACTTGGCTCTTTCGTTTTTTAAACCAATTTTCATTGATACACTTACCATCACAAAATAGGTTCGCACTCAACAGATTTTGATCCCTTGACATTTTCTCTTTTTGAAGGAATTCGTTGAGCGACTTACCATGTGAAAATATCCATGGGATCGAATAGTCCGTTGTAAAGGCATCTAAAGAACTCAATTTTGATTCATCGATGATCAATTTATCGATCAAAAACCTAAAGTTTTCATCCGATTCTGGATAGTACTATGATGTTGCGTAATTCAAACAAATCACAACACTAACTCCAATCGAGCAATACATGATTGCGAATTCAAGCAGTTCCACAAAGAAAATCGGAACGCGGATGGATGAAATTGAATTGTATATAAAATTGACTGAGCTGAAGGGTGCGGCCGGAGGATGATAACGGACACGAATCTTTTGCCTCTGATGAGAAAGCTTATTTTGGAATTTCCGTCTCTAATTTCAGACTCTTTCAAAGAAGGAAGGCGAAAATCTGCAAGGAACAATACAACAAGCCACACAGCTGTTTAACGCGACGATGTCATCGACCCTTCAGTTTAAATAAGATTTTTTTTTCTTGTTTTGCATGTTTTTTTTTTTTTTTTTTTTTTGATATGGACATTTTATTCTCTTTATTTCATAAAAAAACGACTCCGATTGTAAAACAAGTGTTTTCGTCGAACCATAAATATCGAAATTGATAAAATAATTAAACTATATAAAGAGAGAATATAGATAGAAAAAGAGATTTTTTCTTTTAAAAAATATGTATATAATACCTTACAAATAAGTTCTATTTATAGAACTCAAGATAATTAATCAACACCTAAGTTTTCATCTAATTAAGGTGATTATATCTAATTAATAGTTAATTAGGTAAGTCTCTTTAATAGTCTCAAAAGTAGATAAGATCTAAATAAAATATCTAGGCTTATGTATAAATACATCAATTTTTAAGGGTAATTGAATTTTAATAAAATTTACAACACTCCTTGATTTATTTATCATCTATTAAGATTATTTCGTTAAAATCTTACTAGAAAAAACCCAGTGAGATAAAAATCATGACGAAGAAAAAAGGATACAATCTCTCCCTCAAACAAAACCCCCTTAAATATTGAAATTTTATTCAAGAAGATTATTAAGCCTTCTCGTTCTTATCTTGTGCCTGAACTTCATAAAGATTGCTCCCGATAATGGTTTGTGAATAAATCTGTCAAGTTGTCACTTGAGCGGATTTATCGCACATAGATGCCCCCATCCTTTTAAAGATCATGTGATCAGAAGAATTTGGTGATGTATATTTTGTTATGTCGCCTTTGATTTAGTCTCCTCTGAGTTGTGCAACACAAACTGTATTATCTTCATATAAGATTATAGGCTTTTCACGAAGTGAAGGTATCCCACATGACTCTTGTATATGTTGTATAATGGATCTCTATGACACATATTCTTGACTAGTCTCGTACACTGCAATAAGCTCAAAATGATTGGAAGATGTTGCTAAAAGAGTATGCTTCACCGATCTCCATGATATTACGATATCTCTAAAAATAAACACATAACCTGTTTCTGATCTTACTTTGTATGGATCTGACAAGTACCCAACATTTAAAAATCCAATTAGTATGGATTTTACTATTGTATAAAGTAGCCCCATATCAATGCTTCCACGAAGGTATCACATGACATGCTTGATTCTATTCATGTGTCTTCTTGTCGGAGGTGAACTATGCCTTGGTAGTAAGTTAACCGCAAAGTAATGTCCGACTTGTACAACTAACAAGATACATAAGCGCACCAATTACACTTAAATAAGAAACTTCAAGTTTTAAGATGTTTTTTCTCTCTTCCGAAAGTTGAAACTCATCTTTCTTGATATCTAATGATCTAATAATCATTGGAGATATCAAGGAATGAGTTTTATCCATATAAAATCGAGAAAGGATCTTCTTAGTATATAACGATTGATGGATAAAAATTTCGCTTGCTAAATGTTCAACTTGTATGTCGAGTCAAAATTTAGTCTTGCCAAAATCTTTTATTTTAAATTCCCTCTTCAAAAGTGATGCTACATTTATGAGATTTTGTGTAGTACCTATAATATTGAGATCGTCCACATTCACATCGATGATAGGAAAATCATATTGTGATTTCTTTATAAAGATGTATGGGCATACATCATTATTCTTGTATCCCAATTTAATCAAATACTTACTGAGTCAATTGTACCACATACAATCAGATTGGTTTAAACCATATAACGATTGTTATAGTTTAACTGAGTATAATTGATTGAAATTTTGTGTTTTTGGCATATTTAATCCTTCTGCGATTCTCATATAGATATCCTTATCAAGGGATTCATATAAATATGTTGTCACAATATCCATGAACTTGGTTGCATGATTTTCCATGGTTTTCAAACCAATGAGAAAAAGAAAAGTGATTCCATCCATTACTAGAGAATATATTTCTTCATAATCTGTACTAGGTATTTGTGAGAATCCTTGAGCTATTGATATACCTTTATATTTCACAATCTCATTTTTTTCGTTTTGTTTCCGTTAAAACTCATTTATTTCAACAGGGATAATGCCATTTGTTGTTGGAACTGCAGTCTCACTTCTCATTTAAACATATATTGTGATTCTACCTTGATTGTATATTTTTATTTTGCTCAATCCTTTCTTTGTTTACATTCTTGAACACTTCAAGGTTCTAGAGACATATCAATTTGTGATGCAATGGCATATCCAAATATGTCATCAACAATTACATTTTCACGATCCCATACTTGATTTGTGTGCATAATCTCATCAATGACATTATCCTTTTCAAAGGATAATTCCTTCTGTGAGATTTCTGTCTCTTCTAAGATATTCGAGATAATATTTTTACAACTTCTTTTTTATGGTATAGTGTTTTTTTCACCTCTTGGTCTTCCACGCTTTCAAGTATGGTTTATCATCAAGAATATGAGATTTAGCAAGGTCTCTACTAACATCCTTCTCATGAGATATGTTTATTCTTGATGACGTATTTACTGCAGATATATGTGATTTCACAATTTTACTTGCATCATTAAAAAAATCAGGTATTTGATTTGTAATTTCTTGTAACTCAATAATTCTTTTTACTTTATTTTCACATTGATTTGTACGAATATTTATTTCATACAATCCTATTATCTCCCAAGAAAATTTTGAATTTGGTTTAGGTAAAAGTTTATTTTTTTCCAAAGTGAAAAATAAAGTTTCATCAAATGATAATCTGTAAAACGTGTCATAAAAATATATTTAGTAAGAGGTTCAAGATATATCACAATAGAAAACGTATCAAAACCCACAAAAATTGTAAGTCTTTTTTATGGACCCAACTTAGTACGTTGTGTTGGTACAGTAGAAATATATACAGCACATTCAAAATTTTTAAATGAGAAATATTTGGTTGTTTGCTTTTTATAAGATGTAATGGGGAGAATTTACGATAAATCGTTGGCCTAATGAGAATAAGATTTATAGCATGTAACAGAGATATGCAACTTTGTTTTCATAAGTAGAGGTGTAGCAATAATTGGATTCTTGTTATTAATGACTTGGCTAAATTATTTTTTTATGGACATGATAAACATTATATTCTAATGAGATGTCTATTGACATGCAAAATTCATCAAATGTCTTTGAAGTGAATTCATCAAATAGACTTGATGTGATTGTCTGAAAATGAGCTCATAATTTAATAATTTGAATGAGAAGTTTAGCAAAGGCAATATTATGAATAGAAAGAAGATATACATGAGATCATCTTATACAAACATCAATCAAGATCATGAAATATCTAAATGGACCAGATAGTATATGAATATCGTAAATATCTCCTCAAATCCATTCAAAAAATAAAGGTGACTCATAAAGTAGTTTTGATAAAAAAAAAAAAAAAAAGGTTTTATGATTAACTTACCTTTTGAATAAGGAATATAAGGATGACTGTTATTTTTCAAAACACTTTTTGATTCTTAAGAGGATGATCATTGATATTTTCAATGATACAAGACATGATCGTAATACCTTGATGAGCAAGTCTCTCGTGCCATAACAAAATTGTGTTAGGATCAATGAATTTTGAATCTATAACACTATACGACTCAATAACCTTAATTGTGACAAAATACAACCCATATGGAAAAGTCAAAAGTTTTTTCAAGGATTTGTTTGATTTCAGAAATAAAAGATGTTATAAAGATATTATTTATCATCTTTATTTGTACTTTCCAAATGAAAACCGTTAAAAAAAATATCCTTAAAACTTAAATGATTTCTTCTGAATTTTTTGGAGTATAAAACATGCTTGACATGAATTTACGTACCATTTGATAATGTAAAATTAGCATTTCCAAAACCATCAATGATTTTTGAAGTATCAAAGATTGTATTAACATTTTCTCCACTCATCTTATATTTCTTATTTTGAAGGATTTTATGAGTCGTTACACTAACAACAATACACATATCTTCGATGATAATATTGAAATAAACGAAGAAGATGTTGAATTTAAAACAACTAAATCTGAAGCTTTTTCAGGTGGTGGAATTATCTGATTGCCTGGATTTGTCGTACACTAGGCCAGAAAGTCACTGTGCCCTATGCAAGCCATACGCTAGGAGCATTGACCGTGCCATACCATTTTCTATGTTCTAAGATATTATCTTATCTTATGGGTCTATGAATACAACCCATATAACAAGTCAATTTGATGAAATAAGAACGAACTTATACGATCCGTAATCCTTTTTTCGTATAGTGCTTTGTTATCAAGGTTTCTAATGATGATATGGTTTTTCCTCGGATTTTCACATAAATTTATATTCCTTTTGTTATTTCTCTTGATTTAATATCTTCCAAGTAGAATTGACTAGACTCCTTCATGCCTGAACGAACAACCTAGATCCATTTGATGTTCACCTATGCACACATGATGTACGTATTCAACAATCACGGATGTACAACCATTTGTTATCATCAAAATATATTATAAGGTCTAAGCTTTAGTAAATAGATTCTATTAATGTTGAAGTGAGCCGTTCAAAAAAAAAAAAAAAAAAATGTTGAAGTGAAATCCGGACATAATTAGAAACATTAGTGAATCATTGTTGATACCTTTCTTTCTTTTCTGGTCACGTGTTTTCATTGTTCGTAGGGTAATATGCTGTTGAGAGTTTGTCAAAAATACTCCAACAATATCAAGGTAAAATCATATGATACGATCGTAAAATTTATCAAATAACCCAACATAAAGTGATAAATCACAAGGAAGTTTTTATCAGAAATAAAAGCCAGCCAACAACCAACTTGATTAAGAAACTACATATGCTTGAAACTTTAACAATTAATCTTGACGTCGTACTTCAACTAAAACTTAGATCTTGAATTCTCAGCTAGCTATAGATATTGTCGTTCGATTCGCAGCTGTAGCTCGTTAAACCTTGCAAAGTTAACGTAGTGAAGAATAACTTTATCCCCTTTCTTGAGTCCTTGCTCCTGCACAAACTCTCCCCATTCGCCCTTTCCAAGATATCCAACCCTCTTGTTCCAAACCCTAGTCAGATACATGTTGGTTGGCACTGCATCCACAAAACATATCCATTGTTAACTACTTATGTATATAAAAAAAATTTACTCTAAAATTAAAATGGTTCTTCAAATAAACTTCCTTGATTAAATTAGGAAAAGGACTTGCCAATTATCCCCGTTACAATCGAATTACTATATAGTTGGTATGTATTTCTAGAACTAAGAAAGAAATCGCTTTTCTATTCTATTTTATGGTGTAAGTATTTGTACTCCTAATCTATGCTAATTTTTCTTGGACAAATTCCACTAATCGCTGTTAAATTTTCACAATGAAATAAATAGTGTCAAACATAATAAGTTCATGATATTTAATCATAATCGCAATGAGCCTTTACAATATTTAGACAACAATTCCCTTAAATATAATCATATATGTTTAGGTAAAATCTTTCCTATACATTATGATATAGTTAGAGAATAAAACTCAATGAAACTCAAGGAGGTGATTTATGTAAAAGTTGTCTCACCCTTTTCAGGAACATATACATTCATCAAAGTACTGGCATTGTGTGGGTTCATGAGTTCATCGCGTTGCTCCTGAGATAGCAAAGCAGCAAGTTCATCAATCTTTGCTCGTGGAATCTCTAGAGCAGCGGTTGCTTCTGTCGATACATCGTTCGTGCTCGACAATACCTTTGTGTAACTCCATTGGCCACGACTCATGTTGTTTGATACTGTTCAATCTGCCAAGTGACGTAAATCTAGTCAGAAATAGATCAGTAACGATATTATGAAATAAAAATAGATCAGTAATGATATTATGAAATAAAACTATCGGGATGATTTGTTATTCATTTCAAAAAAAAACATGCATGAAATAAAATATGCTTAATTAATTCCCTACAATTTGAATACTCGGTTCAAAATCTGACTAAACATTCATGAGAAAGCATGCATGGATCACTTCATCAATTATGAACTTTTATGTTGCTAGATTATAGGTTGTAGAATTATCAACTTATGAAATGTATAGGCGCCATCGAAATTATCAATTAAAGTAGAACACAAACAAGAACGATAACCACACTAACTATAAAAATAACGAACCATTCAATAGATAAGTCGTATAGGGGAAAATCAAAACTGTGTAGACTTATGCTTAAAAAACTTCATCAGTGCTAATGCATCATTTTCCTAGTAATAGCAATATATAATCAAGCAAGAAAATTAACACGAAAAAAATTGTAACTGAAGGACTGAGAATTGGTGTCATACATACCAGACAATACTTCGAATGTTATAGCGACGCGATTTGTCTTCTTGACAATGTACTGATACTGAAATTCAGTAAGAATTAGATTAATTTATAGAATGATTATGCGTTAGTATTTGGTAAATTTTATGTTCTAAAACGTTAGTTTGGACACTTTTATTTATGGTGATTGTGGGTTTGTCATAATAGGAATCAATTTATTTACTTTGGTGCTAATTGCATTTTTTTTTTCTTTTTCCGAACTTTTGTGAATCAGGGTTCGACGTTTGGTTGTTATTTATTATTTTCGAGAGAAATTCTAAATTTTTGTAAATATGACGGGACTTTGTAATATATTTTTAGTTATGTTTTTGGGAATTGGCCACTCTTGATTAATACTAACTATTATGGCTAATGCAACATGTCATTTTATAATTGGTAAATGCTGTTTTTATGGTTATAAAGATCTTGGTGAAAAATTTCTTGGCGATGATAAATTGAGAGAAGTTTTGCTTACAAAAAAATAATTTTTGAAGTTGGATTGTACTCCTTGGAGCATATATTTATGATAAATTTTCAAGGTGTTTTTGGAGTTTATATTTATTGTACATACTTGAGGGAAAATTCCTAAACGATATCAAATAATTTCTAAATTCTACCAAGATATTTAGCTGATACAGAGAGAAACAAGTTAACATAGACGGAACCTCATGGATATTTTCATTATACTCAATCTCTCTTTCCATTCGTTCAATCGAGGAGTAAGACTTCATTCATGCAGTAAATTTTGATAATTTTGTATGGTAGAGAGCTTCTTGGGGAGGGAAACTATGAGGCAAATGACGGCCACTAAAATCGAGCTGAGGCCGACAATCACCACTTCTTTTCGACAACATAAGGTGTGGTAACGCCGCTACCTTCTGACCCAGAAGGGTTTTATTTGGGAAAATCCTCAATGACGAAGTCCACCACTCCAACTAATTTACAGCTACTGCTATGTAACGATGATAGGGGGTTAAAACTTGAAGATTGCAGCCCCGCTTGATGGCTTCGAAGCGAAAACATAAAGTCCAAGATCGTTCTTATTGATTACTCCTCGGTTGATCCTTGACTGGTAGAAATGCTCCTGAGATTCATACGAAAAACGAAGTTAATCAAGATGTTAAACTTAGATGATACAACTTGATCTCGTACGTCCCTAGTATGCCAGCGGAAACTGACCTTTAAATTGAGAATAAACTGCGGAACTGTGCTTTCTTTCACCAAAGCGACAGCACATCCACCCCATCCGGCACCAGTGAGCCTCTCCCCAAAGGCACCGTGATCTCGGCATATCTTGACAAGTTCTTCCAGCTCAGGACAGCTATATGTATATCAAGAAATGAATGAGAACAACAGAAATGGGTCGCAAGAGGAGTGGAGGACACTGCAGCTTTAAAATATGGAATCATGGAAACTTGAGATCAGGTAGTCGAACTGCCCTAATTCACTTTCTAAGAGGATTGGGCACCTAATATGTGGACGTTGCGACGCAGATAAAGTTTGCAAGAGATGACACATAAACAAGACCAAGCTGATTCGAGCTTTTTTTCCTAACAACACAAAAGCGACAATTGGGGGAAAAACTTGCTCATTAACCAGCCAAAAACTTGCCGATTTCATGAAAACCAAGAGGGGGAAAATAAGTCGATGACATTTAACACTCTTCTTCAGAAATTTTACACTGCGAATAATGTTATACCTGCATTCATATAGAACACTGCAACTATAGTGACTGTCATTCATCAGGTCTCCGAGTTTCTTCAGCTTGTCTTCATCACTGCAATTGTAAGTCGATACGACATAAATACTTGAATGCAAGAATTATCTAGACTAGCCACAAATTTTCAACTATAGCACTTTGTTTCAAGAAAAGACAGAGACGACCATATCTAGTTTACCAATGAATATAGCTACGTCCATACTCCACAGTAATCCTTCTTTACAAGAAGAGAAACACTTAATCCTACTTGTTTGTGTATTGGGCGCGACTCAGATTCCCGGGGCGAATTTTTCTTTTCTATAAGGAAATTAATCGGTTAAAGCACCTTACGACTTTCGCCATTTGCGTCATGCATCAACAATATAATACGTAAAAGACTCAGCCAAAAGCAGTTTACCACTAACCTCAAATTTGATGACACGGTATCCTTGAAGGCATGCACTCGCCTGGATTCAGAGTAGACATGAGCCGCTCTCTGGAAAGCAAATAAAAGTTACTTGGAATAGTTGCAAAGGCTATTGAGTACAAAAAAAAAAGCATTGATAAAGTGTCCATGGCAAGGAAAGTAGGAAAAGGGTAAACAATATTTTACAAGGAGCATGACATCAAGCCCTAGGTTTAAGACACAACACAACAACAATGTTATTTTGGCAGCAAAGATAGTGCAACTTATATATAGGAAGCAAAGATAAAATTGCATGCCCACATGTGATCTAGCAATCTACCTGATGCAGCTTATAGTGCTTGGCTGCTTTTAGCACGTCAAGCGATGTAGGAGAATTGCTGAAGATCGATTCTAAGCTTTGGTTGGTTATTTCCTCAATATCTTCAGCTGTATATGGTTCTTCTTTAAGTAATTCCTGAAGAGGGATAGGAAGACATTGTCAGCATGACAATAATTGACACTGGAAAATGACGTTAACAAAAATGAACACGGTGATATCCACAAGGTGCTTATAAAACCAAGGTCTCCAACCTTTACAGCAAGGACTGGATCAGTGGATCCATGGCTGCCTGCAAATGTAACACAGAGGCCTTCAACATCGGAGAGAGTTGTTACTTTGGATACTGCTTCCTCTGGTTTCATCCCAAGCTTTATTCCCAGTACCATCTGAAAATCCAGTATTTCTTACAACTCCGCCAAGACTAAACCCATATTTTTGAAGCAATTGGGGGG
>LIEC01000282.1:0-41420 GCA_001925005.1 Drosera capensis
GGGGGGGAATGCTAGGTGTCCAGTGGATTTTTTTTGTTGTATGTCCAAAGTTTTCAAACTTGGATTCATTTTATAGTGCTTAGGGACTTCATAAAGACAAAACAATCAATGGATATTTATGACACATAAGAAAGTCACTTGTAACCCCCACAAAATCATGAAGGTTAAGCCATTAATAAGATATTTGTGACAGCATTAACTCCTATATCATTGGGAGGTATTAGTTGTATCCCGGGATAAACAGTCTCATCTACCCCCTTGCAAGATAGGCAAATAAATTGACAAGATAGGCAAATAAATTGACAATGAGGATAGTATTTTCCAACATTACATTTTTTTAATGAAAAGAAAAAATATTGTTGTTTTCATTAATTGTAATTTACTTTCCAAAGCAACTCTATGTTTTCCATAAAAATTGTGACGCTCCATAAATTGGTGTGACATACATCACATTCTACTAAGGAATTTACGTTTTTTTTTTTTGGAATTGTATTAACTTGACTAAGTGAGAATATATAAGTTTTTGTCTTGACTTTCCTTTTAAAGGAAAATAAAAATAAAAATAGTTAGGTTTCTTGTATTGTATAAATTCTAGTTATTTTTTTCACTCCAATTCCAAGTTTTTAATTTATACACTGCATAACCCATTCAATGGTTTGACATGCATGTGTATCATAATTCAATTCAACAAAAAGTGATTCGATGATAAATAATATTTTTCTCAATCTATATTGCATCAAAACGTTACACATATTGGAATGTAAAGAAATCAATAGTATGCCTAGTTGTTTCGCAGGTGATGCATATCGTGACATAAGCCTGCCGGAGGTTTAAGGAACTTGTAAATCCTAATATCATAACGTGTAAATCCTAATATATGTACAACTTGTACCAAGATTAGTCATATATTCTCCTAATATAAGAAGCTATCGTGTCAACTGTCTTTGGTATTCAAGGAACTATGACAAATATGATTCCTCCCAAGCTGATAATTTTCGTAACTAGATGTAAAATGCTAGTTTACTTTATATTTAGCGTTGAAAGGTTATATTATATAATAATATTACAAAAAACAGATGATTGACGAAAAATGGTGGTCGCCAATAGGATTTTCGATCGATTTGGTAGCAAATCAACGACCACCTAATAAAGCAGTCAGTTAAATTAACGATTACAAAATAAATAATCATTAATACTATTTACGACTAATTAGTCGCTAATTTAGCGACCGAAGTGGTCATTAAAGGTAATTTCTGAAATGAAGATTTTGGCAACCACGTGGTTGCAAAACAACGACTGATTCAGTCACAAATTATCGACTATTCAGTCGCAAAACTCTTATTCCTGGAGTGCAAAGGGTTGCTACTGATTGGTCGAAGATCTGCGACTGAAGTAGTTGCAAAATACATTTTCCTAGTTTCAGAAGATTAGGTTTTTTGTGTTTGTCTGTAATACAAAATGACATGATTGTTCAATAAAAAATCCTGCAACAAAAACATCAAATACTCTGCTCATATTATCCCAAATACTTCCTAAATACATTCTTCTCGCATCATCCAAACATCCAAATCCGTCTCGTATCATCCCAAACTCCCATCAAAACAAGTTTATAAACATTTCATCCGAATAAATACAAGGAAAGTATTTTTCTACACAAAAACACTACATGTGAAAATCATGGATCTGTTCGTGAGGACCTTGAAGATCCGGTGGATCACGAGGATCATCTGGAGGACGATCGATTGCGTTCCTCCTGCATTATACCTGTTGGGTCAAATCCATCATCATCTCAGCAAGCTCAGCTTCCAATTTTGTCACCAAGCATCTGTGGCAGAAGAAGATGATGATCGACTATTGGAGGAAAGAGCATCCTTCGAGTAGTAGAGGGAGCTGACTAATCCAATGTCGTAAACACGCCCCTTTTTGGACCCAACTGCCTCCAAATATGCTTGAGATTTGATATGGCTCTTATGCTCTGACGTTAGCTGCATGTCGGGCTCCTGTGTTACTATAAACTCTTCGTCTCGCTATGTATATGGTGCCTATGTATCAAAAATAATACATTGGTTAAAATCTCATTCTTTGACCTATACTGATTTGACCCAAATTGTCTAGAGGACTCTTCATGCTCAACGTTGCCATGAAAATTACATATCCAGCATCCTTCGATAAATCCATGCGTGTACAAGTGCATCTTAACATCATCAATCAATTGATAGAGTTAATATTTGCATTTGACACAATGACATTTTAAATTTACACGCAATTCTATGTATCATTCGCACATGTGAAATTCACGAAATTATCATTTCTTACAAACACTTGATTAAGATAACCATCATCATATCGATCTATCAAATATCCAAGAAAAATTCGACGTCATAGCTGTAAATAAAAAATTCAACCATAATTAAAAAAAACACAATTATTAGAAAAAATAAAATAAAATTTAATTTAACAACAAATCACCTAAACTATGAGTACTCTACTTTACACTTACCTAATTTATTTCAAATATATTTTTTAAATCAATTTATTAATACATACTTGAAATACACAAATCTAATCTGTTTCAAATCCCTTGGGATGACAACATCACTGAGAAAGACAAAATTCTTTAGTACCAACGAATGAATATGAAACAAATCTAAAAAAATAATGGACATAAGGTTACCTTCATTAATTACTTGACTTGACGAGTTTCCCTTTATCGTGGTCCCTTTGTTATGTGATTTCTGATGTCCTCTATTTTTATATTGTTTTTTCATACTTTGAACTTGTACAAGTGAGGAGAAACGAGGAGGTTTTAAGATAACGAGGAGTTTGCAAAGACTACGTGGAGCCACCAACTTAAATCAAACTATACATCTCACTCAACCACGCACTCATCATCTTGAAGACCATACTTTACAATCATGGACATCTAAATATCCTCAAATTCTGTTGGACTCAATGTCTCACGCACAACTACTCTCAACTCAACCTTTATTTTCTTCCATACTGCAAGCTTGACAATTTATTTTTTTGGCATTACGCATTACATGCCATAAGCACAACCTATGATGAATTCTCGGAAAAACAATCTGGATCGCCTTACCAATGGATTTATACTGGTTGGTTATTGTTAAAATAGGAAGAACCTTGAGCCATCAGCTCAATCTGAAATCAATTCAAGATCCAATCCGAAAGCTCAATCCGAGATTATATAAAAAGTTAGGATTGATGTCTCCTTAATATTGAATGACCTAGAAATGTAAACACTAGTTCTATCTTATAAAAGGCATCAACCATGACGGCCGCCGCCGTACCCGTGGCGGCTACTTCTATCTGAAATGTAACAGTTATCATAGCAGAAGGAGCCTTTCCCACGCACTTTAAAAACACACTGAACATCCACTCAAATGATTTTGCTTCCTCATTTTCTAGCAATGCACATCCAAAAAGAACGGACTGATCATGATGGTTCACGCCGACGAATGGTTCAAAGGGCATCGTATAGCTACTTTTCACGTACGTCGTCGTATCGAAGGAACATACATCTCCAAACTCCTCATACTCATTCCAGTGATGTTTCACATCAACATCTTAGTCTAGTCTTCATGGGACTACTGGTGGCATTGAGTTATTTTTCTTCTTCTTAGTCTAGTCTTCATGATTATATATTCCTGTATATTGTAGTTCATCATCAACATCATCTTCAACTTGTAGCCAAAACTCTTGAATAATAGACATTGACTATTTTTTCTTCTTCTTGATATTGGAAGGAGATGAGAAACAAGAATATGTACAGAGATAGAAAATAGAAGATTAGAAATCAGTCAACAAACGCGACTTACTTTTTCATTAGAAATATGCAAATGTATTGGAAGATGAGAAGGTTAGAAATCATTAGTGATAATTAATTAGTTAAAGAATAATTTTAACTTAAAAATTATTACGATAAATTTTTAGCAACTGAGTTCCCATCTCATCATCACATCCTAGGTGGGGTATGCAATCTCGGGGGTGTACTAATAAGTTCCTCTGTGTCATTAATAGCATCATAAATACCATTAACACACCCCAAACATTATTGATCATTCTATCATAGAAATAATCACTCATGTTAAGAATTTGAGGAACACTTGTTACACTTTAACATGTTTGTTTTTTGAAACACTTATTTTTTTCCAAAAACTTAACAATTTTGGTTCAACATAGAAATATCAATAACAAAAGCAAGTTATCGAGCGTGATAAATCATCCCTATAGATCATGCAATTCAAGGTTTCAACTAGTCTGGTGCATATGCATTAATGAAACCATGATGGCTTATCGTATGTTTGCTTCTACTAGAGTCAAGGGATTGAGACTCAATCGACAAGTTTAAAGATAAATTATAAAGACATCCGGTCACATACAATTGGCTTAAAGGAGAGATGTGCACGATGTTATCTCTATTATCTATATATTGTTCCTTCTATCCAAAAATAAGTGCAATGACACACCTTTCGAAGTTTTCTTAGTACGATCAAACATCATTTTTAATTTATAAAATCGTGATGAAATAATAATTATAGATTTAGTTGTGAACTATATCTTGTATAGAAAAAAAATAATTTTCTCACATTATTAAGAGAAAGAACGAAACGTTTCGAAATTCATATCATTGTATTTTTTATTTTTATTTTGAACGGAAGGAGTATATAAATTCAGAGTTGCGCTAAATGGTATGCCACAAAGATATCATGGTCATTGCACATTGCAGCAAATTTGCACCTTTTTCTTCCATTGAACCTGGTGACATCATCGTCATCGACATCAAACCCGGTTGATATTTTTTTCCCATACATGACGAAGCGTATAACAATATCTACATCTTCATTCCTCTTCGACATCAATTCCATCTTATTCTTCCATTGAATCCGGCAACATCATCCTCATTAACATCAAACCCAACTAATCCCATCCAGGATAGGGTTTAAAGAGGACGAGATATATACAGTTAATTTTTGTTGTAATAAACAAAACACCTGGATAAGCATAGCATACATTATAAATAAATAGATAAATAAATAAATAAATAATAACATATAATGAAATGCAATGAAATAAACGCATGGAAATAAAAGATTAACACATGAAACACATGAGATACGGGTAAGACAAATACAGTCTAAAGTGAAAGTTTAAACAATAATTACAACCTAGAGCATCTTAACAATACCTATAAAGTAGTACTAAAATTATTCTATAACTTTTATCTTATCGAGCCAGATTGACCTAGACAATGTCACATGTTAATCTGCTTACTTAATAACTTCACTCCATTGTTTTTTCGGCCTCATTCGAGCTCTTTTTCTCGTTACGAAATAAATGGATTCGCAACGCCTCATCGACGCTTTTGCATCTCTATGCATAATATGATCAAACCATCATAATCTCACCTATCACACCTTATCTTCAATTGCCGAAATGCTTAGTATATCTCGAATCCTTGAGTTGAGAACTCCATCATTTAAGGAGACCTTGTACATTCAAAGTAATATTCTCATCGCTGTCGCGTGCATTTTATTCATTTAAGCCTTTTTCATTGACTAATACTCAACTCCATACAACATCGTTGGTCTTACAACCGTACGACAATACTTGCCATTTTGTCTTAAAGAGATTCTCTTGTCGCACAATACTCATGAGCCTTCTCTCCATTTTTTCTAATCTGCTCTCGTATGATGAATAATGTTTTATCTCCGTTTGGTTGTATAACCGAACCAAGATACTTAAAGGAAATTGATCTCGAGATCACCTCAAAGCGAATCTTCACTTCTAGATCTTGAGCCACAGCGTCTTCCCTGAACTTACACTTCACATACTCTTGACTTTGTCCTGCTAAGTCAAAATTCATTAATCTCCAACCTATCCTGTCATCTCTCCAATCTATCATTAACTCCTTCTCTCATCACATCAATCAAGACAATGTATTAGGAAACAATATCGTTGCTAATTTCTTTTTTGGGTCAATAGATAATTTTTATATGGGTTGTACTTCTAGTGAATTTTGATAATGTATTGGATTTAGAGGGAAATTTTGATAATGTATTGGATTTAGAGGGAAATATAATCATATTGTATTTCTAGGTAATTAACTCTATATTATATAAATTCAGAATTGGGTTACATAGTATGTCATAATGATATGCCACAATGAGAAGGAAATCATGGTCATTTCACATTGCAGCATTTTATACTTTAATAAAAAGTAAAATATTAAAAATATCAACTTTTAACATTATAACACTTAAACCTTCATTAAAAAAAGAAGAAGATCATTCACTACTTTTAATATATTTCATCTATCTATTTCGGTACATCAAATTAATTCACGGATTTGACCATTGGATTGGATGGAAAGATCAATATATATTATAGGAAATATACTGTTGATTTTAAATCACTAGCCGTTGCATACTACTTCTTGAAGCATGTGTGATTTATTGTGTCAGAACAAATGACTTGTTCTGAAATTTAAGAAGAAAATAAAAAATTAATCTTTTGGATTGGTATAATAAGTTAAATGTATTTTTGAAATTAATAAAATCAACTAATAAATTGATTTAAAATCAATGCCACTGGACCCATATATTATGCATTATATATTATATACATTTATTGTTGGGTTATATGATATGCCACAATGGTATAATTTGAAAAAAAAAGAAATATATATTCCCTTTGTCATGAAAAAAATGAAACAGATTGATTTTGCACGCGTTATATCGACACACGTACAACAACGATGAAACGTACTTTTTTTATTAGTTTATCGTGAAACATTAAGTATTATGTAAATTACGTATTTCAATTTAATATAAATTACGAGACGATCAGATATGATTTGATATGAAAATAAAACTTATTTTTATGTGTAATATATATATATATATATATATATATGTCAATTTTTTGAAACAGAATATGACGGTTATATATATGAGAAAAATGAATAAATATTGGTGTCCCGTTTATCACAAGGAACGGCGCCCTTCATTTCCATGCAATATTTGGCCCCACCCTGTACAGAACTACTATTTCCTTTTGTTTCCCAAAAAGTAACCAATGAAACTTCTCTTCGAACATCACTTTTTTTTCCCAAATAATATACCGTCGATGAACACAAAAAAGTTGAAACTTGTATAGAAACCGTTTGCTCATGAAAGATACATACGGTGAACACCGTTTCTAAACGTACACTCATTATATAGTAGTATATAAATTCATAGTTGGGCTACATGGCACGCCACAAGGGTATGTGGTCACTTTATATTGCAGTAAATACAATAAAAGATTTTAAAAAAAAATCAACTTTTTACATTACGACATTTAAACGTTAATTAAACGAAAACGAAGGGAAATAATTCATTCATCATTTTTGGATTTTTTATCTATTAGTTTCGTTTTATCAATTTAGTTCAGGGATTTGACTATCAATGAGATGGAAAGATAACGTATTTATTGCGTTATGATAAAAAAAAAAATTATTCTTACGTGAACATTTTTGATAATAAAATTAAACATAAATTCATTAAATTATAATCATAGATTATATGGATTTCGAGAATTCATTAAATATTCACAGTAACATCAAAGAAATAATAGAAAAATCCAACACGATATATACGTAGCTCACAAAATATTGATAATATCAAAATATATATAATTTTAATAAACAATCAATTTATGAGTACTTAGTCACTAATAGGGTTAAAATATTCCTTGCGGAATTGCGGGGGTGACACACAAGTAATTTGAAAAAATATGTTGTTGCACAACTATGTCTTACCTTGCAACCACTATACATTGATATAGTATTGTCCATTAGTCCATATATAGCTAGAGATGAACTTCTATCAAAGTCTATTCAACTTTGCCATGCATGCATTGCGATGAAAGAAGCTACATATCTTGAATAAATTCTCTCTTGAATATGCTTGTAAAAATTGATGGGCTACATATCTTGAATTTGTTAGATGCATGTCAATATCAAGAAGATTATGTTGTGGGCATTTCTAATATACTGTATCTTCCAAGCAAAAAATGTCAACTTGGGGACCAAATAGTAACTACTCCCATCTATGCCATGTTGCCCAATAAGAGATCAACAAATGCTTGATTTATAGTTTGAATAAACCAAAGTTTATCTGTGTTCATCTTGCAGTCGCCGGCCAATCAATAGATGTTAATTTGCAATATGTAACGCATTAATTCTTCAAAGGTAGTGTAATTATACATATGTACTATGTAACATTTGACGCTGTAGCAGCTATGTACTAATCCATCAGAATGGCTCACACTTTTTCCGAAGAAAATCACGAAAAAAAGAAAGAAATCAATGGTTGAGATTTATTATCGTTACAACATGAGTCGATGCTCTATGGCCGGTGGGTGAACTACATATTTAGGATGCAATAGTATATTGTATAGACCTATTTGGATAAATTATAGCCATAAATTTCAAGAAAACGTATGTTTCAATACTTTTTAATTTTTGGCACAATTTTCAAAGAATTTGCAACTTAGCTGCGAATGAAAACACTAAAAACGATTCAAGAGAGTTCTTCTTTCATCACACAAATTAACAATACAATTGGTTTCAACATTCAATTATTTTTGATCTGATGGTCGAAAGTTCATTCTATTCATGTGACGACATGGTCAAGGAAGGGGCTCTTAACCACATATCGAAGGCATTCGTACATATGAAATAATGAGAGCACGCGTTTAAAGGGCATTTGTTACGAGACTTCGCATAGGGTGATTCATAGCACATTCAATTAATAGGTGTACGTACGAAACACATATATGCATGGACATACGTATGCATATCGTGTATGCGTTCATCGACTCATATATATATATATATATATTGCTGCCCAATGATCAAAAATATCAATGCTATGTAGTATAAAGAATGCACATGATCATCTGTGCATGCTTAGCTAGGTTAGCGCTACAATGATCCAAAGACAGCACATAAAAGATATACTCGATGTTGTATAAAAATTATCAAAATATAAATCTTGTACGTGTGTGGTTCACGCAATAGACACTTGTATTTTGTGCCATCAAATATCGAAACCGAAGTTTCTAATGCATACAATTACTGACCGATGTCGTTGTACCATATCGATCTATCTGCTTGTGAAGATCAAAAGTTTC
Source organism: Drosera capensis (assembly GCA_001925005.1). Taxonomy (NCBI): domain Eukaryota; kingdom Viridiplantae; phylum Streptophyta; class Magnoliopsida; order Caryophyllales; family Droseraceae; genus Drosera; species Drosera capensis. The sequence goes on from LIEC01000282.1 coordinate 9,196, forward strand.
TGATCATAATTAATTAATTAATATTATCTAGAAGTGCATTAAAAAGCTGGTGTTGGAAGGTTGGCGGTAGAGTCTTTTACTATTTTGAATCATTTTATAAACAAAATTATCAAATTACAATTATAAATAAATTAATTAACAAAGTAGATTTTTTTCCAAAATGTAATGAGAGAAGATGCAGAACGCGATTCTCAGAATAAGACGTCTTATGTCTTTAGTAGATGAGAAGACGTTCTACGCCTTTAGTTGGGATGTGGGATGAAACCCACATCAGATGAGGCGCAGGGAGGCCCCTTTCCCTGTATAAAATCAACTTATTCCACTCTTTTTTCTTCAATTTCAATTATTTAAAATTTTAATATAATTTTAAATTATTATATTGAAATTTTAGTTAAAATTTTTGCCGCTAATTTGTTGCGAAGTTGCTACGATGATGAAATTGCTACGACGGTGAGTTGCTGTAAAATTTTTAAGATTAACTCTAATAAAGATATTTCTAAAACTTCATATTTTATGCTTTTAATATGCTTAGTTAATGTAGAAAGTAAAAAATAATTTAGGAAGTAGTTAGATTAGAAAATAATTTAGGAAGTACTTAGATTAGAAAATAATTTAAGAAGTACTTAGATTAGAAAATAATTTAGGAATTTATTAGATTATGAAATAGTTGGATTAAGTTATATTAGAGAGTAGTTAAATTATGAAATATTAAAATAGTAAACAATTAAATTAGAAAAATAATCTAGGAACTTATTAAATTAGGAAATAATATACTTAAAAAAATGATGTACTCATGAAGTAATTAACTTAGAAAAAATGATGTATTCATAAAGTAATTAACTTAGAAAATGAATTAAGTTAGAAAATGATGTACTTAAAAAGTAATTAAATTACAGTTAGTTGTTAATAATTTATGAAATCAAGTTATTTTTAGAAAGTTAGGGAATTAGATGATTTAAATCAAGTTGTTTAGTTTCTTCACATTGTATGTTATATGTTTGCCTTGCGATCTTAGCTAAATATTATCATTTTTCTATGATTCAAATATGTAACATTGTTTAAAATAATAGTTTGTTAATAGTAAATTAGGAAATATTAGAACTAGTAACAATTTTGAATATTCAAATTTGATAATGATATAGATATTAGTTGGTATTAATTTCTCCACATTATAACAATTTTAAATGTAACGAAATTATGAAAGTGAAATATATAACATTGTTTAAAATAATAGCTACTTCATAATAATTTAGAAAACAATTAGAAAAATAACAATTAGTCAGCAAATTATATGATTCGTATACCGTGTTGCTGGCACATGTAGTTTTGATTCGGACATCGTTTTTTTTTTTGGGAATGGCGCAGAACGTCTTCCCTCACTATATTTTTAAAAAAGACATAGTTTGATAATTAACTTGTTTGTAATCCTAATTTGATAATTTTATTTATAAAAAGATCAAAAATAAGAAAAGACTCGTTGGCGTAATCACACTAAAACTGAATAATCACATCAAAACTAAATAGTATTTATAAGATTATTATATTTACTTTTTTTACTTGATTTGAATAAATTGAAGTACTAAAATTTTTAATAATTTTCATATAATATTTTTTGGATATTAAAATTTCTTTTACATTAAATAAATCGAATATATCATATTATCCATTGAAATGTTAGTAATTCTATTAATATCCTGAAATATTATCTGATGATTTACCGTTTGACACTTTTAATGTAATCGTATGTGTAATATAGAATTGCCATATGTAATACATGTGTAAGGCCCATATATCCTGTCTCACAATGTGTGAGAATATGAAGCAAAAACAATAATCAGATCCGTGACATGTAAAACAAAAGACCACAAATCACCTGTAAGTAATATATAGGGCGCGTTAATTAAAAGAACATGACAAACTTACTTTGAGATAGGATAAATGTCATTGTTCTTCTTGTTCTTGTAACTTGTATATTTAGAACTTATTTGTGTTCTTATCCTAATTCTACTCTATATATCTACAGGTATCATAGTTCCTGACTATGATATCTATGACTAAAATCCATCGATCTTAATTTTCCTAGATAATTGCGTTACAAGGAACGATCACAACAACACGACCCTCACGATCTAGAAGCATCTAAAATTCCATTGTGCTATGTCATTAATTACTTGTCAACCGAGCTTCAGTCATTATTCTAGAGATCGAGGATGAAATCTTAACTGGATTCAATACCGATCTTAATCACCAGTTGGTTATCATTATAAAGCGTTAAGAACTTTACAGGACAACCGCGTGCCCTACAATATAATGTGTTGTTTAACACGAATAAAACGCCAACACTTTTGTAATCATAAGCTACACAAAGTTAACTAGCATGAGCTAGCCAAGCAAAAGATCTACATTTGGACACGCTAGATAGAGTAACACCAAGCTAGCTAGATACTATGTAGTAAGGACATTTAATATCTATCAAAACATGATATTCTTGTAAATGTCAAGATATACCTAAAATGAAAAAGCCATAAAGGAAAATTCAAGAAAATTTTGAAAAATGTGTGAGATTGAAAATAGATTTTTCCTTTTGTATGTATGGTGTTTTTTTGTCTTTGTAGTAAAAAAGGTGCAAGTTTATACACGTAGTCACTGAATTCCTGATCTAAATCTCATCTGGACGGAAACTACCGGCCACCAGATCCAATAGAATATAATATAATAAAATTTGTACAGGACACGAGACCGATTTAGCCCAGATCATACGTCTTTCATTCCAATTTAAATACAATATTGTTTTTATTTATTAATTTCAATTTAACTACAGAATTTTTAATTTTAATTAATTTTTTTCATATAAAAAAATATCAAAATAATGATCAACTATAAAAATATTGGATTAAACCGTTTTATTTAAATTGAGACAGAAGAAGCATAAAAGTTTTTAAGTTATAAATATGATGGATATGTGTAATGATACATTTAAATTTAACGTCTAAAATCAATGATTACAATCAAAAGAAAATAGAAATATACAATTCGAGATGAGAGCTAATCAAGAGACTCAATGGTAAGTATGATAAAAAAAAAAAAAAAAAAAAAAAAAAAAAAAAAAAAAAAAACAAAGAAAGAAAGAAAGAAAGAAAAAATCCCATCTACCTGTTGTGTCGTTATTGCACATCAATTTTAAGTAAATCCACCTAAATTTAGATTCGTGATATATATTGCGTTAGCATTCATTTCAGCACGTTTCATTATTATATTCGTGATATAATATAAATTTTTTTTCGTGTCAAATAAATTACGATGAGACACACTTCAACACATTTCATTTTTATTCTTAACGATGTCAGATAAACTTTAAATCTGGATATTTATTTGCAACCCTTGATAGAGGAGCTGCAAATGCTGTGGGAAGTTGGGACACCAACATATGATGTCCACAAAAGTCAAACTTTCAACATGAGGGCTTGTTTTCTATGGACTATCAGTGATTTTTCTGCATATAATATGTTATCTGGTTGGAGCACAGCCGGTCGGTTGGCTTTTCCTTGTTGCATGGGAAAAACAAAGTCCTTTCACCTCAAGAATGGACGAAAGCATTCGTGATTCGACTGTTATCGACGATTTTTGCCCATGCATCATCCTTTTAAGAGCAATAAGAGTGAGATCCGCCTGTCGAGATTCTGAGTGGAGATAAGATTCTTCAAAGGGTTTCACACATTCCTACCACTCAATCGGATGGTCTATGACTTATCGACTTCTACAGTTGGTTTTCACAGAATTCACAATTGGAACAAGAAAAGCATATTCTGGGAACTTCCTTATTATAAGTCTCTTCTAATCCGTCATAATCTTGATTTCATGCATATTGAGAAAAACATGCTTGATAACGTGTTCAACACAGTGATAGATGTGACGGGGAAGACGAAAGACAATGAAAAATCAAGAAGAGGTTTGGCTTTGTATTGCAAAATATCCAAACTCCACGTTGTGAAGAGTGTTTGTTCTAATGGAAAGACTTAGTTTATTATGTCGAAAGCTCCTTTTGTGTGGGAGAAAAAACAAAGAAAACTACTATGTGAATGGGTTATAATTTTCAGATGGATATGCATCCAACCTTCGTCGATGTGTCAGTGAGTCTCTGTGGCAGCTAAGAGGCATGAAGAGTCATGATTATCACGTTTTTATGCAGAGATTACTGTCTGTTGTATTCAAAGAGTAGTTGCCAAGGAATATATGAAAAGTTTTCACAAAGTTGAGTCAGTTTTTCAAGGAATATATGAAATTGCATCTATCGTAAGGACATGGAGCGTTTGTAGATATTTATCCCTGAAATTATTTGTAAGTTAGACAGGCTGCTACCTCCAAGTTTCTTCAATTCCGTGGAACATCTCCATATCCATCTACCATATGATGCAAAAGTAGCTGGACCTGCTCACTACAGATGGATATATGGATTTGAACAGTAATGATTATGTTAATGTCAAGGCAATTGACCAACAATTTTGTTGGATGGGCATGAATAAAACATATGTGGAGGGTTCTATATGCGAAATTTATCTTTTGAAAGAAGCAAGCAACTTTGAAAAGTTACACTTTCCAGATAGTGTGGAGACAAAGGCTAATGACCTTCCTCGTTATTCTAAGATGGTCAAGTGATGATATTAACGATCAAAACCTTCCAGATGTCTTTTTCAGAAATGGAGGTTATGCCCCGATTGAGAGGAAAGCGAAGAGAAAGAAGAGGGAAGAAAAGAAATTGATACTTGATGATCAAGATGCCAAGGCAGCTCATATATATATATTCTCACGAATTGTGAACTAGTTGTCTCATTTGATAGGTATGCTGAATAGATTTTTTAGGGGCATATTTGTATTGCACTAGACTGTTTTTAAATTCTCACGACAAAAATATTATAGGTTATTCGAGGAGGAGATGAAGAGAGGAGGTTGCATTGATACTATAGAAGAAGCATGGACAAAAGCGCGACATATAGGGCCTGTTTGATTAAAAGAGCATGTAAGTCATTTTTCGTCCCCGTATGAATGAATTCTAGAAATTTCCTCATATTCAACATCGCAGTAAGTATCTATTTGCTCATAAGTCCGACTCCTCGAGGGCAATGAGATGATCAAGGAATAGCTATGGGTCCTGCAATTTATGTAAAAAACATTAAAGCAATATGTTGTCAACAATTTTTTATTCAACAGATTCTCAGCCAGTAAGGGAAAAACTACTATCAATTGGGGAGTTTGAGTGAAAGGAGATGGCGTCATAGATTACTATGGCATTCTCATAGACATTATTGAACTGCAATATACCAAGCCAGATTTTAGAAGCTTAAAGACTGTGCTTTTCTAATGTGAATGGTTCGATTCAGTCTCTGGATTAAACGTGCACCTGAGCTATGGGCTTGTTGATATAGACCGTCTAAGTAGATACAGTGGGCTCTATGATCCTTTTGTCCTTGCCACTCAAGCCATTCATGTGTATTATGCTCCGTATCCGGGTTGTGCACCTCAACATAATAAATGATGGGCAACATTCAAAACGAAATCACGATCTAGTATTGAAGCTCCTGAAGCAATGGAACAAGCTTTAAAAGAGGATTTCAATATTCTTTAACCATTGGAAGAAACAGAATATGTTTGGTTGGAACAAGCTCATTCACCGTCTTTTATGAGGAGTTGTGGATTGCCTATTCACAGATTTCACTCCAGGCCTGGAGATCATATGTTTGGTTGGTTCTCGGTACGAATACGAAATACCATTTTTATTTCTCTAATTTTATTTCAATATCTTTAACTCCACCAATAAAATTTATTTGATAATGCCCTTTTTTCAGGCTGAGTATACATGGGATCTTTCCATTGATAGTCAGGTATGCGCTGCTTGGGAGGACACGTTGAAACGACGTTTTCGAGACATCTTCCACAAGGCTAGAATTACTCATATTGATGGTAGATTTGAGAGTGTCTAATAGATGCCATTTGAGCTTCAGATGGAGTTGCCGGAGAAGCAGTGCATGAGTGGGGATTTCATTACAAAATCTGCCATCGCCATACAGAATCGAGCAAAGGGGAACACGACACACACTCAAGACAGTGTGTCATCTGTCGTAATCGGAAAGAGAATGGTAAGTTTTTTGTTTTTAATTTTGTTCCATTTACTAAATTTTTTGTATATACATTTATTTATAGTAAGTAAAAAAATTTGCATAATACTCATAATATTTTTATTTTTATTTTTTAGGAGATGGCTTTGAAAAAAATAAAAGGTCTTGGGTTATGAGATATTCATTCAGACTCATAAGAAGTCTGATGCCCCGGACGTGGTAGAGACTATTTAGACGGGGAAGTCTATAACAGACATTGTATTAGTTGACGAGGTAGCGACACAGATTCAGATAATTTAACTTTTGTTTCTTATTTTTTAAATTATATTTTTTGTATGACACATACATTAATAATATCTAATATAGGATTCATATTTTGAGCTTCTCAGTTTGTAGCCTGAGTTGCAGGTAGATGAGTCTTCTAATCCTGAGGTTATGCAGTTGCAGTTTCAGGCTGTCGCTGATCGAACTTTCTTAGAGGTTTTTCGGACCGACAAGGCAAGGGTGTATGGCATTGGCTCAATTGTAAGCCAATTGTACCCTAGATCCATGCTCACTTCTTCATCCATGACTCATTCCCAAAGTTCTGGGGAGATTCCGGAGGATTATTATCAGCTCAAGGAAAAAGTCCTCACCCTTCGACAGAGCCAGGCCAGGATGGAGCAGCAGATGACCTTCTTGCCCAGGAAGATAGGCGAGGATCCTTCTACACGTAAGAACAAGACTGATAGAGTTTTTCCTCCTTTTCAATCACCTCCTGTCCTTTAGAACAACGTGATGTTCGACTAGCTTGCCATTGATGGCGATTAGGTTGTTGTAAACATAAATATTTGTGTATGATTTGAGATTTTAGTTCAATTTGGTTTATATTGGTTTTGTTTTTGTTTGATAGATGCAACAAGTACCTCTATTTGTTTTGATTTGTTGAATTTTCAATTTTTTTAAATTAAAAAAATTTAATGAAGGAATTCTATCGCTATTTCACACAAAACAAGCATTGTAATTTAGCGTAGAATTTTCGTCGCTGATATTTTACAAAAACAAAAAAAATTACCGATAGAAATCCATCGTTAAGATTTCGAATACGAAAAACAAAAATATTTGTGACGAAAAAAATCAATCCGTCGTAATTTCTTTGTATTGCCTACGATCGTCGCTAAATTTTGTATTAGCGACAGAATCTATCCGTCGTTAATATATCGCTAATCATATTTAGTGAAGGATTTTTTTTTTCGATCGGAAAAGCGCTATTTTTTTGTATTGTTCAGGAGTATATCTTAACAATCACAAAACTTAAACATAGTTTTTTGGAACGAATATAAACATTACTCTTTATCCTAATTAAAATTACAACACTTGTGTTTTGTGATGCTTCACAAAAGTTACTACATTTACGAAAATATTAGAATATCCTTTTTTTTACTTATACTTATTCCGTCTCAGACACATTACTAAAAATGAATATCTCATATTAATTATAACATTTCCTAAATTGACATGTTTTGAATGTATAAATATTTAAATTATCCCTAATTTATATCACATCATTTTTTTTCATCATTTTTTTCTCTCTCTTCTCACTCACAATTTTCCTCTTTTCCCTACCATCACACAAGGGCAATTTTGTCCATTACATCAAAGTCAATGGTAATAATTGTATCAAGTCAACTTTTTATAATTTATCTAAAATAAAGAAAGTATTATATCAATTTATTCCATTATTATTTTTTTTTCTTTTCTTTTTCTTACCCTCATTGACACAATCCAAAGAATCTATTAATCATTATATCAAAAATCAACACACATATAAATTATTATAATAAATCAAACTATTATTATGATTTATTCCCTTTATCCCAAAATAATTACAACAATTTATCCGAAGAGTTTATCGAGACAAACTTTGAGTTGTTTCGCAAGACGATCAAATATCTTTTATAAAATTATCATAAAATAATAATAATAATTTAAATTATATATTTGAATTTAAATCGATGATGTAATTTTATTATGTTATTAAAATAAATAACGAAATTCTTCTAAATATATATTAAATAATATAAAAATAAATTATTATTTTTATTCCGTAACTAATTGGGACATAGAGATGTATTTTTTGAATTTTCTACGACCTTTTGCTAAAATTATAAGGAAAATGAAGGGCCCATGCTCTTGCCATTTTTTGTTTTGCGGCTCTGCTGGTTGCCGACTCACGCACTTATCTTTCAACTCGGCATCACTCCTATTTTTTGGCATTTAATCCCCCATTCATTGAAACTGTTTCTTAAATTGCACGATCGACATTCATGTACATCATCCAAAAATCAAATAATACCTTGCATTTGTTTCACTATTGCACTATATTTCCAATTTTATGTACCATCCTCATTTATCTTCTTCATAATATAATTACTTCTGATAATATCATCTAATCAAACCTTCTAAAACACTGTTGAAGTAAAACATGAACAGAAAAAAAAAGTCACATAGCGCGTAAAAAGTCCATCATCACACCTAACCACCCAACGTTTTTCTCTTGGTTAACTAGAGATGATCTTTTCATGCACTTAAGTGCTTTAAGCCGCAATAACAAGGCAACACAATGTTAACACGATGATTTTCTAAGATCATCGTCGTCATTGCTGTCGTCGCCATTATCCTATATTCAGCATTTTACTACAAAACCCGTCAAAAAGCTAACACTATAAATATCAAGGAGGATATTACCCTCTGATTCCTGTTGTATGTGTTTAAGAACAGAAACACACATGCTTAAACTATGATACCAAGAAGATTAGCCCACGCAATACATGACCCAACAGTCTCTCAACGCTAATTTGGTTTTGTTGAGCCCAAACTTAAAACTAAGATCATATATAATCTAAAGAACCCAATATGACGGAATCATACAAAAATACTCAACGATGATTTTGTATCCATCAGAACTTAAATTTCTGATCAACATAATAGCTGACGATCACGCTAACGTTAACTACGACTTAGTCCGAGAAAACATAACTATCGAAATGAATAAATGTCAACCCTTTTCAGGTTGAAAGTAGGAGACGGCTAGAAAGTTAACAGGCGTACACCTATATGTACTAAACTCGAAACAGGATTCCGTGGTCAACACAATACCCACTAACGGACACGTGCTCCCTCTCCTAAGTTCTAACCCACGAAATGAAATCAATGAATTGAAAAAATGGGACACATAGACATGGACATTGAACATGAACTCATTCCCCCCCCCCCCCCCCCCCCCGGTTCCGTGTTGTGCCCATCGATCTAAGCTGTATTCTCTATTTATCTTTTTTTAAGAAAAAGTTATTATTTTTCTATCATTTTAATTTATTTTATTTTATTTTCACTCGTTTTATTCACTTTTCTCTTCATCTCTTACCTATAAATACCCCCTCACACTTTCTTGGCCACTCAACAACCTTATGCTCTCTTCCTCTGTTTTCTCCTCTCTTCTGCCCTTTGCCTCCCCAATAGAACAGCAAGTTCCTAATAAGGAGGATCAAAACTCAATCATGCACCTCTTCATCATCGTTTTCGTCTTCATCCTCGTTGTCATCGTCTGTTCCCTCCTGAAATCATCCCTCCTCGGCCGCCAGAGCCGGGGAAAGAAGCTTCCTCTGCCTCCCGGCTCCCTTGGCTGGCCTTATATCGGCGAAACCTTTCAACTCTACTCACAGAATCCCAATGTCTTCTTCGCCGCTAAGCAGAAGAAGTGAGTTTCATGGCTTTAACATAATCATCTAACAACACCATGACCGAATTTGGTTGAATCCAAACCAAAGGTTACTCATGGTTATGTGTTTTACTATGCAGGTATGGATCGGTGTTCAAGACGCACATACTAGGGTGCCCGTGCGTGATGATAACGAGCCCTGAGGCGGCGAAATTCATCCTGGCAACAAAGGCTCATCTCTTCAAGCCGACATTCCCGGCCAGCAAGGAGAGGATGCTGGGGAAACAGGCCATCTTCTTTCACCAGGGTGAATATCATGCCAAGCTCAGGAAGCTCGTGCTCCGCGCTTTCTTGCCGGACGCCATCAGAGGCATCGTGAGGGACATCGATGGAGTCGCAAGAAATATGCTCCGGTCATGGGAGGAGGGACGGTCCATCAATACCTTCCAAGAAATGAAAACGGTATACCTCTGCTATTAATGAAACAGAACTGTTTTATCTAAACAATATAACAGAACTTCGCTCTTATCTTTGCACAGATCAAAGTAACCCAAAACCTGAAAATATCTGTCTCATCATGTTTTAAGATGACTGATAATTGGAGATAATAGGTCAACACCAGAGTCTAAGACGTGTTCAAGTTCCTAGTAGCATGAACAGTGTCCTTAAAATTAAGTCAGTAGCAAATCACTTTCTAATGTTCTCCGAATGCGTTAAGTTTGGGTTTGGTGGCTTCTTTCATAAAAAAAACTGATGTTGGTCATTCACGCTTCATGCCTGAGCCAAAATCCCATTGATTTTAACACTAAACATTTCTTAATCTCGATCTAAACGTAAAATACAGATTACTTCATAAATCTTCATTCTGGAGTTCATCTTAATGTTTTGTTATGTGTGTCGACAGTACACGTTTAATGTGGCATTGATGTCGATATTCGGGAAGGACGAGATCAACTACAGGGAGGATCTTAAGCGATGCTACTACGTCCTAGAAAAGGGCTACAATTCTATGCCAATCAATCTACCAGGGACACTCTTCAATGCATCAATGAAGGCAAGAAAGGAACTTGCTCACATCTTATCTCAGATCATATCGACGAGGAAGCAAATGAAGCACGACAACAACGACCTCTTAGCATCATTCATGGAAGATAAAGAACTCACAGATGAGCAGATCGCCGATAACGTTATAGGTCTCATCTTTGCTGCCCGCGATACAACTGCTAGTGTCCTTACATGGATTGTCAAGTACCTGGCAGAAACTCCATCAGTGTTACAAGCAGTCACGGTAAGCATTCTCATTTCTGCTCATTCAATCTATGTTACACGAAACTTAACAAACTATCAGCTCAATGAGATAAGATTGCTACATGGATACGATACCATAACTCATCATATCCGGAAAAAAAAAAACCCGATAACATTTCGCACATGTTGGTTTTCAGCTATATCTCGTACGAAACTCTTTCTCCACACAAATTCATCCACAACACATGCTAAAAAGTTAACGATTGTCCACCGATGAGTCATACTGTCCTCCCTTTTCTGGCCATAATATGTAAAAGTATCCACTCATACACATGTTTTTAGCACAATGATGCTTGACACAGCACCACCTTTCTATTCTGTGGACAACTAGAATTGGTGGTACAATATTCTGGTACAACTTGTACCTTTAATTTCACATATAGGGATGAAAGAATCTTGGTAACACACATTATATGAACTGTCTAAAAATGTGTGCTCCTGGTTTTTCTATGACAGGAAGAGCAAGAGGCAATAATTAGAGAGAAAGAAACAAGTGAAGATGATGAGGAGAGAACACTGAGCTGGGAAGATACAAAGAAGATGCCCTTGACATCAAGAGTCATCCAAGAGACTTTAAGAGTAGCTTCCATTTTATCTTTTACTTTCAGAGAAGCTGTTGAAGATGTTGAATATGAAGGCAAGCTTCTCCTCATTATCTTGACTCTATTGACATCATTCTGTTATTCCATCATAGCACATATCCTAAAATAAAAGGGCATAGTTAGCTTACTGCATGCTGGTATTATCTAAGATACTTCATCATCCGTAGACGTTATGGGTTTCTACCTTCATCATCGGCATTATCATCTTTGCATCTTAGATCTCACGACGTGGAATCGACTACATGAATCTTTTTTTTTTCTCAATTCCTTGAGAGTTTCAATCTAACGAAATATTTTCTTTTGTAATCTAACAGGATACCTCATACCAAAAGGGTGGAAAGTTATGCCTCTATTCAGAAATATACATCACAACCCTGAGTTTTTCCCTGAGCCAGACAAATTTGATCCCTCAAGATTTGAGGTAAGCTTTTGTTTTCATCACTGAAAGTTCACCCCCTTTTCCTCTTTTTTCAAATGCTTCAGATCTCAATAATGACTTTCGCCTATATCACCTAGCTGTAAATTGTGGTGCATATTTTTCTGGGTTGGCCAAGCCTGGACCATTTTGCAGCCGAAAATAATTCTCCCCCTTTTTTTAACCCAATGGAACAGGTAGCACCAAAACCCAACACATTTCTGCCATTTGGCAATGGAGTACACTCATGCCCTGGAAATGAACTCGCAAAGCTAGAGATCTTGGTCCTTCTACATCATTTAACCACAAAATACAGGTAAATTTCATCATTCTACCACTTTCCTTGTGCTTTTATCCTCCGCAACTGTCGGTGAACCTTTACGGTATCTTAATAAAGTTTCATACCACTAGGAGCTGCCGATTCCTCTGATCCAATAGCCATCAAAAGTGCACGGCATACTCGGGGTAGAACCCTATCTTAGAATATAAGATACATGTTAACATGTATGCAAACACAAAGATTGATATAGATCTCCACATATGAAGGCTAGAATTTTTATCCTACCAAGATTTAAACTCATAAACTCCAACAATGTGGGAAGAAGTCAGGGGATCAAAACCCCTTGAGTACAGAACTACTTTGTGTGATGACCCGACAATGAAAGCTGGGTTAAAGGGTCCTTCGAAGATTTTTCTTTGATCAACCAAATAATTCACAAACCTAGAGGACCTTTTAAACCAATTTCTACAGGTTACCAACTGGAACATTGTTAAGTTTGTTCTCATGGGTTTTGTTCAGAACTAACTACCATATTTTTCATAAATTTGCAGATGGACAATCAAGGGACCACAGAACGAGATACAGTATGGGCCATTTGCCCTTCCCCAGAACGGTTTACCAATCGAGTTCTCACTCAAGGAACAGACTGATATCGAAGTGAAGGTCTCATCCGTCACACAAGGATGAAAACGACGAGAGAGAAAAAAAAAAAAAGAACACCCGAGTATACATAAAAAGAATAAGAAGCGTTCGGGTTCCATGCATTGTGCATCTCAAGAATGCTGATGCAGAAGAAGAAGAAGAAGAAGAAACTGAACTTTTCACAGATTTTGCAGCATCCAAGGAACGAAGCAAAAAAAATCAGTCCCTCTTTTTCTGAAGCACAACCATAGAGAGAATGAAGACAAGTGACAACTATGCCAACTAACAAGACCAGAAAAGTTGGGGACTAGACATGGACCAGAAGCTTTGTACATACAAGGAAATCAACAATTTTTTAGAAAGGATTATTCCACTTAGGAAAAAAATAAAAAAATAAATAAAGGAAGAAGTTGGTGGAGAAGAAGAAGAAGAAGAAATCTGATGTATCTGTTTTTCCCCTAGGATTAGATTAGTTTAAGATAGTCAGTGTGTCATGCCAATTAGTTATGCAAGGAATTCTTTTTTATCAACGTATCTTTGTTTTCTTTGTACATAGTTTATCTTTTGTGCAATGTTAAATAAAAAATTTTGTACGCATATTTTCAATGTCGATTCATTTTAGTGCAAATTTATAGGTTTTCAAAATCATTCTTTATTGTCCTAGTTCCATACATGTATATGGTAGGATGGTAGCCCATTGGTCCAAATATTTTGGTTTATTACTATTCAGAGGCAGCATATCTAATGTCAGCTTACAAGACTCTAAATAGTATCAGAATGGTAATGAGGACAAAATGCAACGTATTAACTCAAATATTAGATTTGATGGACATATCGAAGTAGATCTATCGCTTAGATCGCTACACTCTACTGGGTCTGACTTCCAGCACTAGCTTAGCTAAAAAATTTCAGAGTTCTTGTCATACCCTTTTAAAATACGAATATAGATGTATAACATCAAAGGCAATACTTTGAATACGAATGTCATATCCTTTTTAAATGCGACTATAGGTCTGACTTACAGCATTAGCTCGAACACGGAGCAAAATCTCGCAAACCTAGATGTATAACATCAAAGGTAATACTTTGAAAGTTTTGTCACATTGAACGACCTATCATATTAGGCTAGTCCCTCCTTAAATTTATACCATATATATCGAACGATTAGAGCTGTAGTTTTGATTCCCTTAGAAGGCGGGTTCAATATCTCGACAGACATGACATATCGAAGCCATTAAACATGACCACCGATTTTTTGCCGACCCTAAACAGCAGACCAAATAACAAGAGGCCGTTTGGAATAGAGATCTAGCTAGCGAGAGATTTAGTGTTCTTTTAGCCATAACCATGCAATTAGTCAGCAGCTTCGTAATTACATTCCATTGTTTTTTTTTTAAAGAAAATTTTAAAGGATTTTTCTTTGAACAACCGAAAATTCAATTCTATTTGTTTCACTCTAGTATACATAACTGGTGTGGTCCTTTTTTTTGGCTTCCTGCTGCCTAACTACTAGCTAAAAAGTCTCTATACATTGCGGCAATGCATACGAAGTCTTTCGAGAAGATACAACGACAGCATCTAATCTCAAAGCGATTCTCATGCGGATTGTATGTCGCTTCTAGATGTAAGAAGAATAGAAGATGATGATGTAGTGTGCTGAATTATTTGCCATAGTTGGAGTTATCAGATAGTCAGAAGCAGCGGCATGGACCACTGATTAAGTAAATTACAGGGATACACATTTGTGGACGTGTTCGTAGTCGTTTGGTAATATTTTGGAAGTCGAACGAGCCTGATTCGGAGCTGTAACGACATCCCCTACATTTGTTACGATCATTACAGGCTTCAGAGTTTATACAGAACGTTGTCAGGTCTGTAACGACCGTTAAAAGGTGGTCGAAAAGAATTATTTGCTTCAAAGAATTATCGACAAGAATGGATTTTCCTTCTCTCTTGAGTATTATCTCATGCAACACACTTAAATGTGTTCAAATTTCTTCTTCAGACATAAATTTCTTTTACTTCACAAGGAATAACTGGTTTTGTCTTCTATTTAACATTCTATAAGTAATTTCAGCATCTTTTTCTCTAACAGCATTCAAGAGGTTTACTACATTAACCATTCAATCGGACCAATATAATGCCGAATCCTCATACTATCCATTATTCAATGAGGGCTCACAAGAAATGACTGACTTCACACTTAGCAGGATAATTTTCGCCCTTGGAGTCTTTGGTCGCGATTATTTTGTCATCTGTTACCACAGATTGACTGAGACAAAATCAAATTATCTAACCAATTCAAAAGAGTTTTCATCTCTAATGCCTAATAGATTGACATTACTTGCCAAGAAGAAGTCCTCGAGTGCGATTATTCAGTCATAGAGTATGTGATTTCAACCTTCAAAAGCATGAAAGTCTATGATGAAATAATTGAAAGACATCTGACATCTGATGGTCCGAAGACGGGAAAAATTGAGTCTAATTCAAGAATAGTCAGTTAATTGCTTGAATTTGCTACTTTCTTTCACAAGGATTAATATCCTACATCAAAGTCAACTAATCCCTTAGTCGGTGAATCTTTCAGATAAATGACACCATATTTCAATAGAACTACGTATATATTATAAGCTATATCAAATTAATTGGCGTGATTTCCAGGGAAAAAATAAAGAGAGCAGCTGAGGGTGAAAATATAACGACAAAGGTTAGTAGAGGACACATAAGTTAGCCGAAAATATGTTTTCGACATGGAACAAAAACAATAAGTTAGCAGAAAACAAAAGGCTTATCCATAACGAGTCCAGCAGGCTTTGGAAGAGTTTTCTTATCAATCTGTCAGTAAAATAACATCATCGAGATATCAATCCTAAGAACTTGCTACAATTATCTATCAAGTTACAAGTCCTTCGACATTACAACAAAATTCCATTCGCTCAAGGTCTTCCTCATAAAGTTCCATCAAGGATTCTGAAACTTCAATAATATTTAGTACTCATTTACGTGCAAAGATTATGTCTCTGTGTGTCACTGATGGGCCTCAAATCTTCATTGTTCTGCGGATCCCAATTTTTCAATTCCAAAAATGGTCCTCATAAAATCATCCTAAGCTCTATTTGATCGGGATCATTGTTACGTAAATTTAATCATCTTTTATCTATCATTTTTTATGAAAAATATATTGAAGTTGGTTATTTTTTAATTTCAGGATCAAATTATTGAAACAAGATTATGCTAATGTGATCCAACAACAAACAAGCCTATTCAATCCAATTCAAAGACCCAATCTTGTCAAGCCCAGTCTATTTGTTAGACTCCAAGTCCAACAGTTTAGGCCCGCCTTCGTTTCCAGAAGCTCATGCGCAGTCAAGCCTCCGCCATCACGCCATCGCCATTCAGCCACCACTGCATACGACAGTCCCGCAAATCGGCGCAACCAAACCACGACAAAATGAAAAACAGCAGCCACAAGTGACAAAACAGCTATCCAAATTTAGCGTCCAGAAGATTTTCAGAATTGATGATATCATTGATGAGATATTGTGCGCTGAATTTCATCTATAAAAGGAGACATAGATAGAAATACAGAGAGAGATATACGGAGATAGATTGTAATACAAATTGTTTTCTGAAAAAACCTTCGATAATAAACACATACCCGAGATGAAGGCCAGCCGAAGCATTCAAGCGCGGCTGAGGAGAGGTGCGACAAAGTTTGCGGCTGCGGGTGTGTTCTTGCAACTGCGGGCTAAGGCGGAGATTGTTTGTGGAGGGGCTGTCGCGGTACAAGAACAAGAGGAGCTTGGCTGCGTGTTTGGAAAGAGGAGGAAGAAGGAGAGGAAGGAGTAGACTTAGGGTTTTGGTTAGGCTTTAAGCCCAACAAAAGACCCAGGCCCATTATCCATTGTATTCGGCTCAATAGCTACACTCAGCCCAATTCAAAACCTAACTTATATTGGTGTATTTTTTTTTCTTATTATTTCATGTTATTTGGTTCATTGAATATTATATTTAGTTCTTCAAAAATTGAAATCATGAACTAAATTTCATAAGGTTAAGATAAAAGGTTTGCTAAATTTATAAAAATATATTATTATTAAGTTGTTATTAATATGGCTCATAATTAAATGGTTATGCTCTTAATGCTTTCATTAGATTGATCACCTTTTGAATGATTTGTGTCATATAATTGAAACCGAAAGAAGATATTATATGAATGCTCAATTAATAATCATTGTGGATTAAATTAATATAGAAATATATAATTTGATACATGCAGCAGTTATAGACATAGATGTCACATTCCTATGTTGAACGCTAAAAGGATTTCACCAAATATAATGCATTAGTATTTTCCTAAATTCATATTAGAAATAATATGGGTTGTTAAACAATAATAGTGTTAATATTATTCGAGAGAAAATTTTAATGGTTTCAGGAAATCCTGTTGTTACATGAGAATATAAATCACAACCATAATAATATTATATTGATATAAATTTCAAACCTAAGCCTTACCCTTTTCACTCATTTTTATTAAATCGATATTAATTAGATAATAACCAAACATTTCGTTGTCTAGATAAAGTAAGAAAAAAGTAATTTCAGTAATTGTTTACACAATCTCTATGAATTCGACAATCCGGTATTTATTTACCAATTATTACGCGACCAGTATACTTGATGTTTACCAGTTGAAAAATACATCGATCAAGTTTTTGACGCCGTTGCCGGAGAATTGTGCTTTAAGCAATATTGAAATTCTTATTTCTGGCTTAATCTAGAATTTATTGCATTTTCTATTAAAAAAAGTTACAAAACAATTTATGCCTAGGGGACGACCGAAGGGTCCAAAATTTTCTAACCTTGAATATGAAATTGAAGAAATCTTGCATACACCAGAAATGAAAGAACAAGATAATATGAGAAGAACAATGAGTGATTTTGTAACGCCACAAGTAGGTGGTGTTAGATCTAGTATAATGAGGCCAACAATTGAAGCTAACAACTTTGAGATTAAACCTCAAGTTATACAAATAATTCAACAATCTTACTCATTTGGAGGTCCCCATTAGAAAACCCCAATACCCATATCGCTAGCTTTTTAGAGTTATGCAATACCTTTAAATATAATGGTGTTTCTGATAATGTAATTAGATTAAGACGTTTTTCATTTTCACAAAGAGATAGGACAAAATCATGGTTGCAATCGCTTCCACCAAATTCTATCACAACTTGGAAAGACATGGCATAAAAATTTTTAACCAAATTTTATCCCCCTAACAAAACTACATAGATGTGTCACGAAATCTCAAGCTTTGTACAATCTGATTGGGAATCTTTATATGAAGCTTGGGAAAGATTTAGAGAATTATTAAGACAATGTCCGCATCATGGACTTCCACTTTCGATGCAAATCCAAACATTTTATAATGGATTAGTACCCCTAGTCGTGCCACCATAGATAATGCTGCTGGAGGTGCGCTTATGAAGAAAACACCGAAAGAAAGCTATGAGTTAATTGATGAAATTGCCACAAATAGCTTTCAATGGAACACTGAGCGATACCAACCAAAGAAAGTAGCAGGAATTAATGAAACAGATCCCCTAGTACGTATCACTGCTAATCTTGAAACATTAAATAAAAAGATTGATAACATGGGTGCTCAAGTGATGCAGGTGAAGACATCAAGTTGTGATATATGTGTGATGGGGCATACGAGTTCATCGTGCCAAGTTGGTAGCAAATTTGCTTGTTCCTCATCAGAAGAGGCAAATTATGTTGGCAACTATCAAAAGCGGAATCCTTAGGAATCCTTACTCCAACACCTACAATCCTGAATGGAGGGATCATCCAAATTTCTCATGGAGTAACCAAGCAGCTAGGCAGCAGCCTCCAGGATTCGCACCTCAAGAGAAAAAGTCCAGCCTTGAGGAATTAATGACCAAATTTATTAATACATCTGAATCTCGCTTTAATAATGTAGAGGCATCGGTAAGAAATCTAGAAGTTCAGATGGGACAATTAGCAACTATGGTCTATGGACAAATGCATGGTACATTACCCAGTGGCACTGAAAAAAATCCCAATGAGCATGTCAAAACTATTACATTGAGAAATGGTAAGGAAATTGGTGAACAGGAGTATTTGACATTACATTGAGAAATGGTAAGGAAATTGGTGAACAGGAGTATGAATCAGACAATTATTGAGAAATGATTTCAATTTTTTCAAGAGTCTTTTAAACCGTTCATTCTAATGGTTTTTACCTTCAAATATTATAGTGTTGGAATGATTTCAATTTTTTATTATCATATTTTATTGAAGTAGATGATCACGTCTAAGAGGTGGATTATTGAGAAATGATTTATCATCGTGTTTAATGAGTGTTTTTAATTATCTTAATTAAAGACATTTTATCCCCTTCAAGCTCTATATATATACTCCTTTCGTCCAACATATTTTGCAATATTCAATTTTGACACGCAAATTTAAATATATGACTGATTTAAAATCAGTTATGTTAGCTGATTTTATATCATAAAAAATATATTCCTGTAAAGATTTTAAAATAGTGATTCTGTGAAACAAAATCTTGTTAGAAAATTTTCCTTTTATGATATAAAATCAGCATCACAAACCCAATATATATATGGAAAATTATTCCTATTGTAAATAACAAGCAGGAAACTATTGCAAGAACAATTTTCACCACAATTCAAATTCAAAATTTGAAAAAATCAATTCAAAATTTAAGCATATGGTGGAAAACGTCCACCAACACTATCCTGTAGGAGGAATCCATTTCCCATATATATATATGAGAAAATATTTATGCTACAAAAGACAGCAAGTATCATACTGTAAAGTTCAAAAAAATCATTCAAGATGGATTTTGTTTGTTTAGCAAATCAAGCTCACAAAAAGAAAATGACCCATAATGTTCAAGATAAAGGATTATGTGGTTTTCACTTTACTTGATGAAATTTTATCTCTGTGACGTGTGTTGTAACAAAAGTAATAATTTTCATCTCCTTCAACGTTTTTTCTTCAATCATCTTGTTTAATAAACAAATTACAAAGGAAAAATAAAAACAAAAATGGCAAAAATAAAACATAACTCAAAATGACGTTTTTGACACTTGCATTACCTTCTTGACTATCTTTTGTAGCACAAAAAATAATCTCATATATATGGGGTTGAAAGGGGTAAAGTGCATTTTGTCAAGATAGTTAAAGACACCCATGAAACACGATGATAGATATCGTTTCTCAATAATTCAACCTTTAAATATGATTATCTATTCTAATGAAACATGATAATCAAAATTAGAATCATTCCAACACTCTAATCTTTAAAATTAAAAACCATTAAAATGAATTGTTTAAAATAATCTTTAAACAAGGTATATCATTCCCAAACGCACGTATAACAAATGGCTATCAAATTTTATAAACACGATGTAAACATGTAAGTGATAATATCCATGTGCATAATTAATGATAAATGACATAGATTATCGTGTTTTTATGAATTTCTTTAGCCAAGATGGGTAAAGACACTTTAACCCCATTTTTCGCATATACATATTGAGAAAAATAGATATGTGACATGACACACATAAAGTTAAGTGTGACAATGATCCAATGATGTGGATTTAAAGTTGATGATTTTTTAAATTTGAATGAAAAAATAAAAAGAAAGCCAATAAATAAAATTCCTTTACTTCACTAACTAAAATCTACACCGTTGGATCATTCTTGTCATGCCTAATTTTGTGTGTGGTATGCCACATATTCATATATACATATATGTTTTTGAAATAGAAAGAACAACAATAAATGAAGATAAAGATTCTTATTTTATTTTCTTGAGATTGCAGTACAGTAGTACATCAGGAGAAACCAAATTACGCAACAATACAAACTTGAACTTGAATAGAAAATACTCATTTTGTGGGACTCTCAGAAATTATAATTCTCTTTAGGCGCTGCGTTTTCTCTTGAAATTGTTTTGAAAAACTCCGGCCTCGTCTTGGGGGGAGATAACCTTTTATATCTGATGCTGCATCATTTGGAGTCTTCAATAATGACTGGAACAATCTTCAATAGTGACCATTTGACTCAACTTGGAACAATAAACGTGACACCATAAAAACTTTATGATTTAGGACATGACATTATAGACACTTTACAACTCAAGACTTGAAATAATAATACAACATGACATATAATTATTCTTTCCTTTATAATAATGGAGAATCTTTTAAAGATAGTGGAAAAGACGATAATGATGGAATATTTAGACTTTTGTCTTTATTCATCATTGAGTAGATCGTTATTGATGTCGTCATATGATTCTTTAGAATCTTGATAGATTGGGTGTATTGGTGATGTCGCATCCTTCTTGAGAAGTGTTATTTCCTTTTGTAGAACTTCCTTTTCACGTTATAGAATGAGAACTTGAGCATCAGGGATGATTGATGATGAGGAGGAGGATAATGCATCTGAAGCAGATACATGTTGAGGAGCTTGTGGCACTTAGGCCATCATATGACCTAGAAAACCTGATGAACTTCAGCAGGCTCATCCGCATTGAGACATCTATGCCCGAAATTCCAAAATAAAGTTCATGAAACTTGATAATCTTGATGGAAGTAAATCTCATAGAGAATAGGAAAATCAACATCGAGAGAAGTAAACCATGCGTGATTATAAGGCTAAAGATAAAAGACACAATACCAAACATCCATATATTCCTGATAATTATATCATAAAAATTGGCAAAGTTGAGTTCTGGAATTATTCTATGTCAACATACTCAATTTTGTGGATAATATATTTAGAAAAAGAAATGTGATTTGGGATATCATGATTAGCTTGATCAACAAGAATGTTGCGGTAAAAACTATCAAGTTCTTTGAGAATCCTTTGGAGACCAGAAGAATGATCGAGGAAAATACTAAATAACATCTTCTTGGCCGTGTCGTTTTGTGAGATTTTTGAGAGATGGAATGGTTTTGAAGAAGGGGTTTAACATAGTAATGTGCAAATCATCCTTGAAGGTGAACTTCTGAAGGTGGAACGAAAGCATATATTTACACGAGACATGAGAGCAGATACTACATCCATCGGAGCGACAATCAGATCAAACAAAAACCTCACTTATTTTGTAGGCAGTGTTTTGACCAAAGCATGAAGTTTAGGACTTGGATATGAAATTTACATATATGGCAAGATCAGAAAGAATAATAGGATCCTAATCATGTAGTCGCAGCGTGCTTGCATTCATCGTTCATTTCTTTTCTTACTGCAAGTCTGCAACACACCTAAGACACCCTGCTGGAGGGCTTATGCTCTCGGCTTGAGAACGATCGTAGAGTGCTTGAGAATGTGCAAGCTGAACTGGCCGCCCTTCTCACTGGTATCGATCTTCGACTCTCCGGGTGGAGGCAAGAGCACAAAGTTCTGAACCAGACGTCCGATAATGATCCCCAAGATAGGAAGGGCGAGGATGATTCCCGGGCAGCTCCTCCTCCCGACACCAAAAGGCAGGTACCTGAAATCGTTCCCGTTAGGCTCGACCTTAGCCTCCTCTTCCAAGAACCTCTCCGGCCTGAACTCCTCTGGTTTCTTCCACAGGGCGGGGTTGTTAGCCAGCCACCAAGCGTTCACCAGGATCTTGCTCTCGGCAGGGATATCATAGCCACCTAACTTTGCATCGTGAAGGTTCATGTGTGGGACGAGAAGAGGGATGGCCATTCGCAGCCTCAGTGTCTCCTTGACCACAGCCTGCAAGTAGGGGAGCTTCTGGATGTCCGGCTCCGTGACCTGAACACCATGCCCGAGGGTCGAGTCCAGCTCTTCACGTAGTTTCTGCTGGATTTTCGGGTGGTTCACCAGCTCTGCTATTCCCCACTCAATCGACCACAGTGTAGTCTCGATCGCTGGGATCAAAACCAAAGAGATTGAATCAATACACATATGCTAGACAAATTATATTTCAGTTCATTGGAGTAGAAACCGCTGAGATTCTACACAAATTTCAACCAAGTGCAGCATGCTAGTTTGAAGGCATTCTCTATGCATGATTATATTAAACATAAGTATTATCATTATCAAACTGGAAGTATCTGATAAATTATGGCAATTCGTCAGGGCTAAAGAACCCCACTGAAACCAAAGATACGCTCACACCCTGAATTGGTAACATAACGTGTGACTTTACGTCGAAGATACTTAGGTTCAACTATTCGATTTCATCCCAAATCTGTCCAAAAATGATAAGGTAATTCGGCAACCAGAACATGAATATTGCCCAGAAATGCTATGCCGAACTAGAAGAAGAAACATCTAGACCGAACGCAATTACTAACCTAAAGTTCAGGCGCAACGATCACGACAACCGACATTGTAAGATGATGAAAAGCTTTGTAACAGCTTGCAATGACTTGGCTGGTCCACGTGAACCTAAGACTTAAATGATACGTCTGCCCACTTTATAGTGACCTAATCCGCAACCACAATAGTTAATTAGTTATGTACCGAGATAAAGATCTCTTCGATGCTATGATGCTCTCTTAATAGAAAGCTTTTTGAGCTAATGTATGGAGGTATTGTGGCAAGATAGGATAGGACCAGATATCGAGCTCGTCACCTCTAGCCACTCATACACTTATGCCAACCAATTGTGGTTGTGGTTCTGAGACACGAGAAAATTATTGTCTATGATTGTATCCTAGGCTGGTGACCTTGCTTTGAGAGCAGGGCCAGCCTAACAGAAGTCAAGATTATGATATATAGAACGCGCTAAAATATTAGCTGTGTATCTTGACAAAACACTTTATCCGTGACTAAATCAGATTCCTGTGACTTGAAACTTAATCAAGGCATCAACATCATTACACGTTACAACTAACATCAAACTCAGATCACGAATGTATCGGAAATAGTATAAATTTTTGATCGAGTGCAACGATTCCATCTGTTATCAAATTAGCAATACTAGAGCTAAAATGGTTTACCTGCAACATTGATGTTCTCGACAATGTAAAGCACGTTATCCTCATTGATCTCGCCCTTCTGTTGAGCCTCCAGGATATGATCAATTGCGCATTTCAATTCGTTGTTCGTCGACCCCCTCGTGCTCGACAATTGCCTGCAACAGAACACATAGAAACACAAACAAATGCATCAGACCGTCATTCCTTTCACTGTTTGGCTTAATCGCAAAACAGAACACGTCCGAAACCAACACTGACTTATGCTTGTCGACGAAATAGTCCTTGAAGAGCTGCAACCGCCTGTCCTTAACCTCCTTACAGATCTTCAAGTACCCTCTCAAGAACGGCCTAAGAACAGGAATAAAATCCCCGTAATTATACTCGAAGCTTTGCGCAAGGCGACTCCTCTCACCGTTAAGCGCCTTCAACTTATTGAACAACGGATCATCCTGGCTCTCGAACCGCCTATCGAACATGATCCTGTACATGTTGTTATACATCATGAGCTGCAACCTCCTCCTAAGCACGATCCCTCCCTTCGCTGCCTCAGGATCCTTCTTCACGTCCTCCACCACCCTCCGCGCCTCGTCTTCCCACCCGAACCTGTATTGTTGGACGACCTTGTTGGTGAAGAACGGGACCGTCATGATCCTTCTCATCTTTCTCCAATGCTCGCCGTATACGGTGAAAACCATGTCTTGGCCTTTTCCTGTGAAGATATCGAACACGACGTTTCGTGTTCGTGACCCGAACTCGACACCTTGTGTATGAAGTACCTGTTTAAACATGTCCTAATATCAGCAACACGATCAAATTGAAGAACATACAATGAATATATATACAAATAACGATAACCTAAATAATCCCAGTCAATTAATTCATAAGTAGCGTCGAATATATACGTCGTCTTATCTTTCTTTCCTTTTTTTCAACTAATACCTTGTTACTATTAAGATATAATTCATCCTAAATCAGTGTCTCCTGTGAATAATAACCTGTAACAACATTCCAACATTTTTAAACGGGATAACTCGGTGGTTTTACTTTAAGCCTAATTTAAAAACAACGTTACCTCCCTGGCGAGCTCAGGCGACGAGATGACGACGAGGTTACGTTGTCCCATACGAAGCAAGAATATGTCCCCAAAACGCTTAGCAAGTTCCGTCAGGTTACGGTGGTTAAGGTCGTCCCCGACCTGCAGCCAGTTCCCGAACACGGGGACCGGCAGCGGGCCGGGAGGGAGGCGGTACCCACGGCGCCGGAACATGGAGACGAAGGCGGCGAGGCATGTTGCGAAGAAGATCGAGAAGAGGATCTTCTGGAGAAAAATGAGATCAAGATCCATTGTAACAATGATGAAAACAAACCTGTATCAATTAATCATAACAAATGAAATCAGAACAGAACTGAGCTCGAGAATGTATCAAATGTTATGGGATTTCAGGGGTTGGGGGTTGGGGGTTGGTTTATACTGTGAGTGAGGTTTGGTGGTTTTTATGGGGAGGAGAGCGACGGAGATGATGACGGCGTTAGAATGGGGTAGGTGAGGTGGAGGAAGATGGGAGGCTGTGAGAGGAGGGGGGAGCAGCAGGTGAATCGTCTGTCACGTGGTGAGAAGTGAAGGGTAGATTTGGGGGGTGTTCTTGGCTTTTGCTTTGCTTGGAAAGGAGAAGATGAAAGGGCATCTGTGGATCTGGTTTTTGTGAATTTGGGGATTGTGACATTGTGTTGACCTCATGAAAAGAGATTACTGTTTGGTTGGTTTGATATAATATTCCTTTTGTGATGAAATAATCATAAATGTTTGATTATAGTTTTGATTCATTTTTTTAATAATTAAATAACTAGATATATATTTTTATGTTAATTGTTTAAACCAAATTTGATATTGTTCATGAACAAACATTCAATACAAGAAAAATTCAATTATACTAACAGTAATCTATGGACACACAAACCTAGAGAGACAGACTTCCCGTTAAGCGTATAGGATAAAACATGTTCCTTGTTGGTTGCTTTGTTTACTTTCAAAAGGGTGCAAGTCAATAGCTCTTTTATGCATAGTGTCGAGGAGTATGATGTATTGGTGCATCAACTTTCCTCATACTTGTGGCGAGTGTATGAGCACGAAACAGTCAACTTTAGTCTCGTAACATCTATTAAAACCATACAACAATTAAACTCATTCAGACGAAGTTTTATATAACTGATAACTCTAAAAATTAAACATCTATTAAAACCATACGACTTCAATCAATGACGATTCAGTACTCCTAAATTAGACTCTAAAAATACTTCACTGTACAGATAGATCGACCGATCTGGAAACTTTGGATATCCTGAAATATTATTGGTGGCTATTAATATACCAACAAAACTATGGACGGCTGCTCTCATCAGCTAATTCTGGAGAGTGCTACGTCACCGTCTAACTAACGGCGTTAAATGAGAGCCGTCAGATATATATGGGGATGGATTTGATGGGCAGAGGAGGAGATGAAGAAGGGAGGAGTAGGTGAAGTTGCGGGGGTTGGTGAACTGAAATCATGATAATCGGTTTTTCTTTTTATTTTTTCCTTTTGAATTCTTTTGATATACTGATTGTATTATTAATTTAAAGACTTGCTGTAAGAGTTAGTGTTAATTAATTGGGATATTGATTAAGGTGTAGAGCTTGCTCTTTGAATGATGGAGATGATGTGGCGCAATAACAGAAAATGAACCAATAGAAATCAAAGAAACGATGAAGACATGAGATGTGCTTAATTATATAAGTTTTATAAGATTGAGTTAAAAAAAATTTGAATGATAATGAAATTTATTGAAAAAAATAATGGATATATTATGATATTTTTTATATAAAAATATTAATAAATATGATATATATTTTTTATATTATGAGACGGATGGATTATATGAGATGGTAAATTCACTAAAGTAAATATAATAGTAAATCTCATTTTTTTGAATAAAATATTTAGAGCTGATATAACTTAAAAAATATAATCAATTGATCATATCGATGTTTATGAATTTGAGTATAACAATTGAGAGACACGTAAATGAAAATTCCCCAATAAAAATTAGAAGTTTTTTAAGATGTGTCAAAAAATCAAGAAATGCCCATTTGATTGCAAGTTTTGCAAAAGGATCAATAAAATAAATTACACAACTATTTAATTCGAGAATTGAAGGAGCAAAAGAGTTGGGTTA
Organism: Drosera capensis; assembly: GCA_001925005.1. Classification (NCBI taxonomy): domain Eukaryota; kingdom Viridiplantae; phylum Streptophyta; class Magnoliopsida; order Caryophyllales; family Droseraceae; genus Drosera; species Drosera capensis. The sequence goes on from LIEC01000282.1 coordinate 36,470, forward strand.
TATCCTATTATTATTACATTATCCTCATAATTTTACTATGTTTGTAATTTTGATGTAAATTAACCCAAAAATAAGGAGAACAATCACAATAAGAAAAATTATGGTAAGTATTTATGATTGAGTGAGAGTTAATGCGATGATCATTTGTACTCTAGGTTATATAATCGACGCTAACAACATTGGATAATAATAAATGAATGGGATTACACCAAATGTCGAATGCTTTTTCCTTCTCTTTGGGCATTGACTTTCAGGCACTCCACCTAAGTTCTTCGACAATTGACAATACATTAATCATGTACGATGACAAGTGGAGCACCCTTTATGTCCGTATAACAAACATTAGTAAAAGAATATTTGATGTTACTATTGACAATTAAAAAAAGATAAAAGTAGAAACGAAAATTAAAATTAAAATTAGAAAAGAGCATGGTATGGTTATACCGTCCTTGATTTCATGTCTTTGAAAGTTTAAAACACGACTCGATAATTGAGAAATTTTTTTTTTTTTTGTCCATGACCGAACACCTTGTTATTGTGTTGTGTTATGTTATATATGGTGTAAGCTAGTATTAAACATCTTTCGTTAATCAGAAGTCAAGCGACGGTATTGGTCAATAATGACCGAGTAAATTGATTGCATAGACTAGTTCTGCTTTGACATAATTAATCCACTCTTTCTAGAACTTAGAACACGTCTATATGACATATTTTCGACAGATTAATCCGTCACTGCACTCTAGAGAAAATTGGACTTTGATCATGATATCTTTGACGAAGTTTAAGCTAAAAAAAGACATAGGAGTAGTATGTTGTAGATCCGATATAAAGTAAGTACTACAAGGACGTGAAAGTGAACAAAAATCGCTTCAGGATACTATTGGGGATAATAAATTGAGAAAACCAACGGCCACATTGAACTCATGTGAATTCATGTGAATTCTTTCAAAATTCTCGATATGTGAATTCATGTGATCGTATCATCAAATCATATGAGATTCATGGTTGTCTTAACAATGAGAAAAAGAAACTAAAAATAACGTCGATAGAATTCTCTGGGAAATTAATACGCAACGACTAACGAGCAAAGGTTATTTATCAGGTATTCATGGTTGGGCTCCCGTGTCTCGGAAACCAAGGGACACACACCGAACTGATCATATATACATGCTCTCAGCGGCCGTACGACAGCACGGACTCAATCGCGTTGTTCATTATGATCTAAAGTCTCCTGCTTGGTGCATCTCGGATTTTGTTCACAATCGTACCTCGGGGTAATATTAGTCATTAGGTTTTGCCTAACTTGCACTTTGATCCTGAAGCAAGGTGGTATCCTTTTCCACAAACTAAGGTAGACGAGCGTTCCTTTATGTATTTGACTCAGGAATAACTTTATATTACTGCGAGGCCATTAAAAGGATCCAAGATAAGACACGTACCATAAATCTGCTACTTGTTTGTGGAACCCTCCGAGACACTTCATCACATTTCACTTTCAATAGCAGGTTATGAAATATTAAATTAAAAGATATTGATGCATGAAATATATAATTAAAAGATATTGCTGACATCTCATGGAACGTTATGACATATCATCGAAAAGATTTGGATAATAGATTATATATTAGATTAGATTAGATTATTTGTTTGTGAAAGATAATGTAAATAAGATCAAAGGAGAACTCTTCATATTATTAGATTTATTAAAATTCAAGTTATGATTGGGTGTGAAATATTAGATTAAAATGAATGGTTGTGATTGATTATGAAATGTTAGATTTTAATGTGTGTAAATAACATAAATAATTAATCTTGTGATTGATTGTGAAATGTTGGATTAATATATATTAGATTAAATGATATTGATGTATATTGAATGTGATAATATAAGCAAATAGTATTAAACTTACCTATATATATTAATATATATTAAATGTGATATTTTTTTTATTTTTTTTGATAAAATCTATCAAAAATTATTGTTTCATTATAATTAAAGACGATTTCATATATTAAATTGTTATGATTTTTTCTAATTAATTCTTTGTGAAAAATTTTCCATATATAATTATTCTATATTTATTATTTGATCTAAATATTTTATGTTAAATGTGAAATATTAACTTTTCATTATAATTATAAATATGATTGTTTACATTTTTTAACTTTTGATCAAATGGTTAGACTAAATTTAATATCGTTAAATTTAATCTCGATCGTTCAATTCATAATAAAAAATCATAAATTAATTGGATAAAATTTTGTTAGTTTAAATAAAATAAAATAACTTGATTATTCCATAAAAAATTTAAATATTGTCAAAATTTAATCTCAAAAATTTAATTCATAATCAAAAGTCATAAATTAATTGGTTTAGATTATGTAAGTCGTAAATATTATCGTTTATTTTTATGTTTTAAATCAATAATCTAATTATTAGTTTGTGAAAGATATTGTATATAAAATCAATGGAGAATTCATCATATTAGATTTAATAAAATTCAGGTTATGATTGTGTATAAAATATTAGATTAAGATGAATAATTGTGTTGGTTATGAAATATTAGATTTTAATGTATATAAATAACATAAACAATTAATCTAATATAATTAATCTTATGATTGATTGTGAAATATTAAATTAAAAGATAATAGATTAAAAGATAGATTTGGATAATATATATATTAGATGAGTCAAATCTCAATATTTTCTAAAGAAAAACAAAAAATAAAAAATGAAAAAAATGAAAAAATGAAATGAAAAAATAAATTTGACTATTTTTTTGTTTAATGTCATTATTAATTGAAAATTTTTACAACTGTTTTTTTTTTGTTTGATAAAATAGTCGTCTAAATAATTCTATTTAAAAAAAAAAAAAAAGATCTTACACTTTGATTTACAAGTCAAAAGAAATCGCGTGGACGGGAATTGCAAGCGCACGTGCATTCTGTGTTCACACATAATCCATCCACGAAGATAACCATCACTTTCAAAACTCCCCTCACTCAAACCCCCTCCCCCCTCCTTTCTCTCAACTCCCAGATCTACCGGCACATGCTCACGTGTCACCACACCATTCGTCCAACCTCGCTAACAAACGCCACGTCATACCATCTCCCTGGTCCTCCTGTTTCTTCCCCACTCCCATCCCCTCTCATTAAGACGAAGCCGTATCGCATTCAAGCCCCCAACATGAGATGAGAGAGAAAAATATCTAGAGAGAGAGAGGGGGGGGGGGAATGGAAGAAATTTAATTGCGGCAGTTTCGGATTCGCTTGGTGCAGGTCGGGAACCGACGCCGCCGCCGCCGCCGCCGTGGACGGAGGAGTGTTTTGTGTTATCGGATCCCGCCTTGCATCAACTGAATCAGAGACCGCGGCGAAGACGAAGACGAAGGTTGTTTGATTCTCGATCTGTGGACTGAATTGATCTCTTTATGATTCGTCTGTCTGTCTGTCTGTTTGGTTTTTTCTGTGAATTATTGATTGTTGTTGTTGGTTTCTTTATGATATCGATGTCAGCGTATTTTGGAGTTGTTATTTGGATGAAAATCTAGGAGATTCGGTCATTTATAGTTGAAATCTAGCGTATATTGAGTCGATTAGAAGGTAGTTGTGAAGTGGGATGGTGTAGTTGTTGACTGTTTAATTCTGGTTACTGAATTTGGTAATTGTACGGATGTGGAAGTAGTAGTGTATCTGCATGATGATTGCTCGGGGGATTTTTTTAGTACTGCAGTTTCTTTGTGTATGTGTGTTCTCTCTTTTTAGAATGATGAAGTGATGGTTGTGATTGACTGTTCATTTATCTATGGGTTAACTTTGAAACAGATTTGAATTCGTCGCATAGTTTCCTCCTCGTCGAAAGTCTTTTTGTTCTTCTCTTTTTCTCATACTGCAGTTAGGAATGAAGTAGTCGGGCTATTTTTCTGTGTATCTGAACGGTATTGAATCTATTGATGGCGTATGCTTCGTCAGGGATGCATATACTGGTTTTGTTCGGATTTCAGAGAGGTCTTTCATTGCTTATTATCGTCGCGTATATGTTTTTTTTTTTGTTATATGAAGTGGACACCTTGATGTGTAACAATTCTATAGTACGTCCTGCTCTTCACTGAAGTAGATTTTGGTCATCCCTTCCCAAAGCTTGGCCGAACTGCCTATAGTCTCGTATTAGAATTATCGTCTGAGTAATACGTTTTTTTCTTTGTAGTGTAGATGTAATACTAACAGGCAGGTTTTGAAGTAGAAATCCCCTGTGCAATTTCATGCGGTAGAAAAGCTGCACGACCTATTGTTGTGGTTATCGTAAATAGGAAGAAGGATGAAGTCACAGATTCGATACTTTTCTCTGTTAAATTTTTCTTGTCCACTTTGTTGTGGTGTTTCTTGCTGCGTTTGTTCTTAATCTGCTCATGATTTTTGGTATGTATATCTCATCTTACTTTTGAACCAGCACCTTTATGTTACAGTTGAGCATGCTTACTGTGGCCAATGTTGGCAGCTGAACGGTCTTGATGTGCAAATGTTATTGCTTTGTGTTGGTCTGATGCTGTTGTTTGACATGGTTTTGGATGACTAGCGACAATGAAGCCTTTGCCAATATCTGTAAGACTGAGTGAAAAATGATATTCACCTTATTCCATTTCGGTGACATTTGACTCTGGCTGGGAATAACTTTTCAATACTTAGAACTACAGAATGATATGTGGAAGTGCAAGTACTCAAAGGGTTTGAGTATGAACTTCAGAATGATATGTAGTAGTGCAAATACGCATACAGTTTGAGTGGACAGAGTAAAGCATGCTAATGAAGTGGATAGAGGGTGCTTTATGTTACCAGATTCTGAAGCAAAACTAAAACAACAGGATTTTAAGATGAGTGGAGCATGTATTTGCCTTCGTAAAATGTGTGTTGTTTCTTGGATTATATTTTCTCCGTCTCATTCAAA
>LIEC01000285.1:9069-44437 GCA_001925005.1 Drosera capensis
GGGGGGGGGACAGGAAAAGGAAAGAAAGAGATACTATCATGAAAAAAAAGGGTGAAGGAAAACCTAGCCCACCTGTAGTATTCTCCTGGGCAATCACGAAGAATGTCAGCAAGCTCTCTAAGTTGCTTCTTCAGTGTTTCAACATGAACTCCAGTATTCTCCTGTACCTCTACAGACAAAAAAAGAGTAAAAGCTATGGTAAGAGAAAAACATGTATTATGTGTTAAGAAAAAAACGCGGTTCATCTCCGGACGAAAGAAAGAAAAGTGTCATATAGACTAGTAGAAGAGAACAATTGGAACAAAATGTCCTGCTACAAATAGGAATAATGGACAGCCTAAGCAGCTGTAATATATACCGTGTGCAACAGAAGAAGAGAACAGCACTGAATTACGAACAACAGAATGAGGCATATCGACAACATCAAGGAGAGAATGAATTTAACAGTCAGGATAGAGAAGCAAACTAAACGAAGCCAAATTTTGCTCTACTAACATCATGCATTCCTTCTTTCGAACATGAATAACTTTCCAATACATCCTTTCTGATATAACCAATAAAGAATTATAGATATCCCTAACAATACGAAATCAAAACCAGCTAATGATCTCGCATACAAGCGTGCGAGACACAATGCCTCCTTCAAATGAAATCCAATTGTCGCCGTTTAAAAAAAAAAAGACAATACAAGAGATTAAGAATTCTTTGCGGGCTCAAAAAGTCACATCATCTAAATACTTCCACAATGGCCCTAATATCAAGGAACGAACGAACGAACCCTAATTTCACGAACAGTGAAAAGCTGCATTTGACTTCCTATCATGTGGTTCAAATCTAGAGTTCCTTCAACTGACTATGAAATCGATGCGCAGAACTTCACCTGAAATTGAAAATTACCAGATGAAGGGGGAGAATGATGAATGAAAGTGAGGGACGAGTGCAGGAGTCTGTTGGTGGCTTCCATCTCCATCACCACTGTACGGATCCGCTCTTTGACTCTCACTGAACTGGAGAGTTGGCTTCGAATTTCAGCGAATTGCTTCGCCATCGATGAGTCGCCGGACGCCGTCTCCATTGATGCGCAATTTTGAAGGAATCACTCGAGCTGAATCAGGTCAATGTGTTGCCAGCACCAATTATAAATAGTTGACTCTTATTTTTGTAAGGTGAACGTATGAGTAGATATTGTCTTTGTGTCACCAAGTATAGCATCATCCATGTATCGCATCATGAAGTTAGGAGTATTCACATATATGATCGATCAAATTGTTACAAGAAGACATTAGCTCCATATGGATACAACACAACGCCATCCACACATACATTACTGCTACTGTTCACACCAGATTCGGATCTACTACACCAGAACTTTTTCTACCTTCATATACTTACCTATCCTCTTCTGTATATAGCAAAAGAATCAATCTACGCCTAAGATATCAGAGTTACATGCCACCTATGAGTGTATAAAGAAATGTTACATACAACAAGCGTCGACTATATACATTAAGAAATGACCTGTATAACCAACTCGCAGCTGCTGCGCTACTGTCATGGAATCAATAACAAAAAAACATGCTTTTTCCTCACCTATTGATATCACTTTTAGCTCCGATTATTCATGGGAGAAAACCTTTCATGGAGGAGATCCCCGGAAGCCGGCACATTGGCATCATCAAGGGTCGAGTACAATGGGAAAAAGTTCGCTGATGATGCATGGCAAGCAGCAATGGAAGGGTCTTTATTTTTTGTGATGGGTCAGCAAACCAATGAACGCTACAACACGGCTGAAGACCCCGAACAGAACTACAATAACGTTGCACCGTGTCCACCAGTGAACGTTATAACCTAATTTGAAAAGTGCACCACATCGAGTCAGGAGCCATACTCCATAGTACCTGAAACAGACAATGGTCTCTGAAATCAGAAAGGTAATGAGTGTATTTCATCTACGATGAGAACTTGAAAGCATCGGGAAAGATTAAACCAGGGAGGATGCTCTGTCCATGTCTCAACATCATTCAAGGAAACGCATGTGTTACAATGACATGATAAACAGATATAAAGCCATCAGGTGTCATTCATGTCTTCTTCCCTAACTCAAACCGGGAAAGGATGTACTGGATTACCTCTTTGCATTTGAAATCACAAATGCTTCTAAAGCCCATTTTGGGTAGCAGAGGTACGCTATGGCCTTTAAACTCGGATTATTAAACGCCTGGGTTGAAAGAAGTGTCATGCAAACAGGGAGAAGCACTGAGAACTGCAAGATAGCACAAGCCAAATTTTAGCCGGGAGGACAACACCAAGTAGCACGAATTGTGAATCAAAGGGGTAGTAACTCACCAATTGCGCCGGACCAGGGTTAAAGAAGATGGCGAATGCATAACCCATACCAGTCACGCAGTACACGAGACAGACTAAAACAATGTAGTTGTCTAAGAATGTAGACCTCGGGTTGGTGAAGAAATAAAACATAGAGAGGTATACTACTGGCTTGATCAATGTATTGAAATGGTCAACCGTATCCTTTGCTAGAAAATGTGCGGGTCTGCTTATCCCTGAGGCACTCTCTCTCCAGTACTGTAACTTGTCCAAGGAAAAGGTTCTCAACGCCGCAATTTGACATAAAAGAGCTGCAACAGAAAAACCACATTTAAGAACGGGACTTTTGCACAGGGTCAAAGCACTGAACTTACAAGTTCTTTTACGAAGATGTCTGTATGAACTAATTGAAGGTGCTAAAAGATTCTCTGCTTTCAACTCACACGTAGCAATGACTGTATATGAATAACCAGATGCCCCAAAGTTCGAGTCACTGATAGTTGTGATTGATCCTAAGCAGGCACCAGAAAGAAGTAAGATGAGATAATCTGTTGCATACAATCTGGCTTCTCGGAAACGCTGCTTGCTTATCCTGCAACACGAAAAAAGGACTGATCAGGCACATGAGAAGTACAAGGTGCGTAATTTTGATGAGTAATTTACAGACTAGATCGACAAAGGAGAGCTGTTCACTATAAGATGACACTAAACAATACCCAATTGATTCTTGCAGCTTTAGCAACAACCTCTTTTGATTTAGCAACGGTGCATTGCTAGCCAGCAGCAACAAAACAAACACAGATGAAACCAATAAATAACACACCTCCCAAGGAAAAACTTGTACTGAAGAAGGCTGCTCGGAGTTCTTCGCCCAGACAAATCGTTCCACTTGAGGAAGTTGTGGTAGAGATGATCCCGCCTCAGCTCAACATTAAACTGCATATCCTGCCATAACTCTCCGGCAAAGGTTTGTTCCTCGCCTGCATTATCTAATTCGCTTCCACCGCTTGTTGACATGGCTAGTGCAGCCGCATGTGATTGCATATCCTCAGGGACAGTGTATCCATTCTCAAGCATCCATATGAGAGGAAGCTCTTTATAATTCAAACCTGTCCTTGGTTCCACTAAACCTTCAAGAATGTCGATATAGTGATCTGGAGGATTAATTCTCTCAGGAACATGAATGCCAAGGTCACTGAAGTACTTTTCAACTTGTCCCACTGGTCCATGATAAACCATGAGACCTCCTTTGGCTAGAAGTATCAAGTCATCAAACATCTGGAATAGAGCATAGCTGGCAAACAAAGTTCGTGTATTAGATAGGGAGAGTAAAGTGGTAGCGTCTAGGGTATAACTAGTCAAAACCATGTTTTTCATTATAATTTTTGGTCAAAATAATCAAACCATGGTTAGCAGTACTAGCCACATCAATTTATTAGCCATTAATCGTGTAGCCAAGATGATCGATTAATTACGACTCAGAGCCGATTAATTACGACTCACATCCACCAGCAGAACCAGCACTGTTCATATACCTAGAACTATAACCATGACACTTTTCACAGGATGTTAACTATCAGATCACATGGATCACATTAAGGTTCCTGAAAGAACTTACTAAAACACTGACATTCTTTACCTTGGCTGATGAACCACCATACAAATGTTCACCCCGGCCTGGGCTTCATGCCTAAGCGCTTGTAGTAGTAGCCGTGAGGATGAACTGTCCAATCCAGAGGTTGGCTCATCCAAGAACAGAAGTGAAGGTTCCATGACCATTTCCAAGCCAACATTAACACGCTTTCTCTGTCCTCCAGAGATTCCTCGCTTCTCCACTGTTCCAACAAGGGAATCTCTCACTTCTTGTAGCCCCAAGTTCTCTATTACTCTCTCAACAATAAGAACTCTGTCTGCTTTTCGCAGGTCAGCTGATAGCCTTCGATCAACCAAGAAAAAAAAAACATGTATACCAGATTAGTTAACTGTATGAGTTTTTAACTCTTGATTGGAAGGTAAGGTCGTAAGGATAAGAACCAAATAAACAAAGAGCATAAAGTATTCAAGCATTTCGATTCGATATAGAGTCTAGACACCACTTATAAATCACCAAATACATCACAGATAAAAAGAAAAAACAAACACATCAAGGAGATCAAAACAATGGAAACAAAGACTATAAATCACCGAATACTAGTAAGCAGAAATTCTAGGATCTTAAGTAAACTTTCCCTCTCTACATGATGCCAGAATAGACCATTTGGTATTCGACCAAGCAAAAACCATATCCGGCTGTTAGATATGTCAGGTTAACATTCATGACGATTCTGCCACACCCGTGACTAGTGAACCATTTAAGAAATAAAAGATGGAAAGACTACTGATGGGAGTAAAAGGGACGAAGGATGTTGGCATACCTACACCTGGCACTGAACCACAGATTCTCCTCTACTGTCAAGTCTCCATGCACGATATCGTCCTGTGGTACAAATCCCACTATTTTCTTGTATGAGTGGATCGAATCTGGCTTCCCATTTAATAAAATCAAGCCACCCTTCGTGCAGCCGGTTGCTTTTCCCGCTAGAACAGAAAGAAATGTGGTTTTGCCAGCCCCTGATGGTCCCATGACAGCAGCTATATGCCCAGGAACGATCTTTCCGGTTAGACCTTTCAAAAGACACCTCTTCTTCCCTTTCAGTGTAAGGGTCAAGTCTTTGAAAGCAACCTCAATAAAAGGCCTTTTCCTGATTTCAGATCCAGCAGCCATTGAAATTACTCGCGAGAAAGTAATGTTCTCGTTTTTGGACTCACGGGATTTTTCTTTTTCAATCTGAGCATATGCAAACTGGAAAATTTGTGTATCAGTTTCTCTTGCTCTCGGGATCTTTCTTTTTGCATTCTTGGAAATAGATGGATCTTCCTGGCCTCCAGACATAGCTTTGAGCTCGTGTATAGCTGCCCCATTGGTGGACTCCCTTTGCCATCTGTCTGATTCTAATTCTAAATATGAAACTTGAGAACCGCTAGACTCGTTTGGATAAAGAGGAGGTAGTGAATCACTATCTATCTCAAGATGAGTTTCGTCCAACATCCTAAGTTGATCAGGGTTCCTTTTACGTGAAAATGTTCTTGACAAACTTGTTTGCAGCGCAGTTGCATGTTTCTTTGCAGCTTTCCACCTAGCTCGTGCATTTTCACTTTGCCGCACCCTTCTTGCAGCTCTTTCCCTTGATTTGGCACGCCTCCGATTACGAATAGAGAGCATTTGATCAGAGCAGTTATAGATAAGAAGGAGAAGTGCAACTAGAGCAACCTGCAACGTGAGCATCAAGAACAAAAAAACATGAGATATGAGGCTACAGTACACAGTAACGCAATGCCACATTAATTAATTAGTTCATACTGGCATACAGTAGTTCAATCAAACGTTTATCTTTCAGGAAAAAAAAACGGCTTTATCTTTGGTTACATCCAGATGGAACACAGGGAATCTTGATGATTTTTCACTCCATGTTCAAGGTTGTTCATGAATATTGAATAAGAATCGTATTCTACAGACACAAACCTAACCCCAGTATTGCAGATGAGATCTTTCATTACAGGTACATTGATTCAAACTTAAATCAATAAATATTGTTCTACCGTCCCAAACTATTCAGCTAGGAAAAGATGGCAATTGGCCATCATCATTGGACAGAATAGAAGCACACGCTAACAGCAGGGAAAAAATTTGGACCTGCAGATAACTGTTGGCTCTTAAGAAGCAAGGAAGATAGTCCATCAATTTGCAAAAAGGAAACTTGCAGATATTATGTAGCCTAAACCTATTACTTATTTAAGAATATTAAGCATTGTTTTAGACTTGTAATCCCATCTTAAGGATCACCATGTGTTGAAAAAACAGGATGTTATTTGGCTTAGGCACACTATTCATGTACAGACAACGCAGGAAAAACAAGGATGATTATCAGGTTGAAACACATGAGGGTGAAATGAAGGGATTAGTTGATTTCCCCGCAAATAGTAACTTGCATCTCTATGCATGGTATTCATGAAAACTGTGTGATAGTTCAAAAGGTAGTGAACCACTTACTATGAGCAATATTCCATACGCATGGATATTCTGTTGCTCTGTGTTAGACTTGCATGAGATCAGCTTGGAACAACCTACAAATCTCAAAAGCAGTGTCTCCCTTGAATTAAACATAGAGGAGTTGTACTTTTCAACATATAAGTTTTGTGCATTGAAGCACTCTTATGCGTGTGAAGTTCTTTGCTATCTAAGAACTTACGAGTTTGAGACGTGGATCCTCTCCTGCAGTAATGCCTGAATGACAACAGGAAAAGAAAAAGCATGGATCACGCTAGCGTATAGAAAAACAGCGCCAAGAAGTTCCAAACCTTCAAAACATATTCACTTGAAACCAAGTTAACGGTAGAAAAAAATGATGCAGTCCAATTAAATAGAGAACTTGAGAATGGTGGAGGGATGAACGTACCCACTGTCACATGCATCACTATCTATGGTTGTGGGACAGTAATTTCCAGCAGCGCAGAAGATCTCCGCACTGGTACTAACATCGGCCCATATATTGGCTCCACCGCATGTATGGTTGGGATGTCCAATAGGGAGCCTATACTCGTATCTGCACAAGTCTAGCAAACATTTACTGTAAACCTCACTTATGTGGATGAAGTAAAGACTCTTCAATATCCAAAAAACTAAACTTACGGTTCACATAAGCCCTTTTTGTCAGGTATGGCAAGTGGACAATAGGCTCCGAGCGGGCAGGCTAGATAACAGAATTCACAAAGACAATGTCGGAGAATAAGTACTAAAACAAGAAAGAAATAAGCCCATGCTGTTAGCCAGGCACATCTAAAAGTGTCACCAGAGAATCGAGGAAAAACAGGAAACATGGGGAAAAAAATCTTAGATGACTTACGCATCATGCAAGTAAGGCCTTGAGGACAAAAGAAACCCTCACAGCAAGCCTGACAATCAGTAGTTCGTGTAGGTATCGCTGTAGAATTCAAGTCAACGGGCAGCGACGGGTCAGAGCCACAGGCCCATCCTGGCTCACATCCAGAAAGCCATGTGGTCAAGTTACAGTTCTTGCTAGGCATCAAACCCCCCGTGTTCCCTTGTATGAACACATTATCAAGGTAGAATTTGACCTCTGCCGATGTACACAACCGTCTTGGGACATCTCCTGATAAATAGCAATAGAACTTCTTGAATGAAGCAGAAACGGAGTTCAATATCCAACAGCCATTCATTTAGCTCCATCCAACAATCGAGTCGAGTTGACTCACTGGTAAACCGCTCTGCTCCTAAGCTAGAGGTCAGGGTTTCGACATCTAAGAACAGTGAAAACAGCCTCTCGATTTGTAAAAAAAGGCATAAGATTTGCGTACATCACTCTCCAATGCAGAGGTATCCTCCCCCACACCCCATAATCGACGGGATTTATGTGGGATATGTTTCTTTATAAGAAACCAATTTGAAGCTTTTATTTGCTTCCATTCTAAGATATACTATTTGTTATCAATAAAAGGCAAACAAAAGTTGCATATTCCTTCAGAATAATGAACAGTGGCAGCCACAAGTTTATGCCTATCCATATCCTACAAGATAGACTTACCTTGACTTCGCATACAATTCGCCAGAAACTCCAAATTCGTCGTATAATTGAACGCCATGTTCCAATCCGTCGTCCTATCAACATAAAGTCAAATTCATCACGGTCATCATACGATCAAACAAACTAATCTCATCCGCAATCAACGGTTATTCCACTTAGAATCAAAACCAAAAAAAACAAACAGTAAAAGCACTTTTCCACTCCAAATCGAACTCCACAAATCTATCGAAACTCGAATCAGTCAACGAACACATCAAAATCCATCCATTTCCTCGTCCTATTAAGTCAAAGCATAGACGATACAACAACATTCGAATAACAAAGACAACGAAACGAAAGAGCGAGCAGAGTTATACGGATTCGCAATGCAGAAGGAAGCCTGAGTCTGCATCTCCTCGGTCATGGAGTTGGTGAGACTGCTGAAAGCGGTCGAATACAGCAGCATCGCCTCCGCCGGGGACGCATTACCGTCTTGACACCGAACTCGCGCCACCAGACTCACAACCACTAGTAGAGGAAGCAACAACACCGCGATTCCCGGCCGCCGAAGTCGCCGTCGACTGCTGCTGGTGTTGCCACTCATTGTTGCCCTAACTGCTCAGAGCAAATAGCAGCAACTTTGCGTGATTGATGAAAGCTAGAGGTGATCTGATCGATCTGTGAAGCTGTGAAGCGAGTTGAAAATATAAGGAGATGAGCAGAGGAGGGGGAAGAAGACGACGACTTCGTCGGGGGAGAAATGAGAATGAGCAGCGTGGATTTCGTCAGCTTGTCTGAAACTAGACCGGTTCGCTTCGCTTTCTTACATTTATGATATCTTTTGTAAGCTGAAAAAGAACGGGTAATGTGCGTGGGAATTCTTTATAATTAATCAATTCGGAAGTTTGATTGAGTACATGGCTTGTAGCCCTTTTTGGTTGAAATAGAAAGACTGGAACAAGTCAAAAGGATGTAATCGATTCAGTGAAGCTATTGATAATAGTAAATACATGACGAATATGATCCTATGTTCCTAGGTGTACGTTATTGCTGGATTATTAGTCTCCATCATCAAAAACCAGATAAAGTCATGAGTTGATTTGCTCATGGGAAAACTCGAGTTTTGAGTCTCGTCGATCATGATCATAGTTATTCATTATATCAATAAATTATATTTTTTTTATTTTAAAATATAGATAATGATTTGATTCGATATACGGATTTATGTATGGGTTGAATTCGTATAAAATTTAATAAAAAAAATATTTATTTAGTTGAAGTGAAGTTTACTACAAAGAGAGGAGATTATAGATTAATTATAACCCTAAACCCTAACCCTCAAAACCCTAGCTCACCCTCTCCCCTTCCCAAAACGCTCATCATCACCACACTCACTGACCCAAAACTCCACCTACGTCGATGTCTATATGAAATGGAAGAAAGACCCATTCTACGATTCCCTCGATCCCATCCACTTCACCCCCCCAGCTTAAACCCTTTTTATCCCTCAAGAACATAATAGCTCGAAACCCAAATGGCTGTATTCCAATCTCAGATGTTTGCAAGAAAGATAAGGAACTGAGAATACCCATCAAGGTTTCTAGGTTCATGAGAATGTACCCTTCTGTTTTTGAGGGGTTTGAGGGGCCCAAACATGGGTTGAGGTTGAAGAAGAAGATATCGGATTGGCTGGATGGGTTTCAGAAGTTGCCGTATGTCTCTCCGTATGAGGATTTCTCGCATCTGAATCGGTGTAGCGATGAAGCTGAGAAGAGACTTGTAGGTGTTCTTCATGAGCTGCTTTATCTATTTGTTTTGAATGCTGTCGAGAGGAAGAGGCTGTTTGGGCTCAAGAAGTATATGGACAAGGCGTTCGAGAGACACCCGCATATATTTTTCTTGTCATTGAGGAGTAAGACTTGCCCTGCGATCTTGAAGGAGGCTTACGAGGACAAGTTGGCCATCGAGGGGCATCCCTTGGCCAGGGTGAGGAGGAAGTATGCGGACTTGATGAAGGAATCAAAGGCGATTTTGAAGCAGAGGCGAAATAATAATCCGCATGTTGATAACGAGAGTAGAGTAATAGATTTGGATTTGTACAGCGAGGAGGAAGCAAAAGAGAAGAACTTGGTGTGAGCTACATGTGATCATGCTTACATTGATTAAGAGGCCAATTCTTGAATCATCTATGGGAGCTTTACACCATAGCAACGTCTCAGACATCATTTCTATATGTTGGTTCATTTGGCATTAACATGTCGAAAACTGCTGTGGATTTGTATCCATTTGATGTAAACTGCTGCTTCACAATCTAAAGAAAATACAAGAACTCAATTGGAAAGGAACGAATACAACAATTCCAAAGTACAAGGCTTTATTGAAAACAATGTCATTTACTTGCTGCTCGAGTCACTCATTTTACATGAAACTCTATACAGATCTGTACCTTGAATATGTGTACCCTTAGAAGCACTGGCAAATCTAAGGCTCACTCTTCATAACATAAATGCCTAGAAAACACTCTGCTTCTGGTCTAAAAAATGTCATTTTACAGCAATCACTCAACAAAATGCACAGGAAGCATACGCGGCAACGACTTCTGGAGGACTATATTAACTCTCTGTTATCTACATCATTTACGATCTCACCACAACCAAATCTTATACGTACTGAAAAGCCATGAGTATCACCTGTACAAAGTAGAGATGTCCGATAGCTTCATATCAACTCCAAAAATATGTCGGGTATGCTATGTCACCCTGCAAAATACAGAAATAGAGGGTAAGGATGAGAGAGAGGAAAAGCGGGTAAATAAATACAACAGGCCTTGCATGAACAACCAGCATAAATAAAAGCCCGTGATCAGGCCATCCTGTATGGGGACATTTACCTCAAATAAGAAGCTTCTCAACACGCGAAACTATACGCTTGCCATATGTGTACTTCTTCAGTGTATTAAGGTGGAGCATTATGCGTGAAAGAATTAACTCACGGGTTTGATTATCACAAGTTTCCAACACCTTTTGCACCACGTAGTTGCCGAAAGGATCTTTCATCATATCCTGGACATTTTAGTTGCAAATGATGAGAGGTCATGCCATAGGATCAAGGCTAAAAGCCAAAACTGTCTCCCCTTTGCCCTTCTTCCCCACTCCAGGATATCCTCGAATAGGAGCCAACAGAATCCAAGTATATACATGCCATAAAATGAAGGAAAGCTATAACCGCTGAGCTACATTTTGAAGCTTCATTTACTAATGAAGTATCATTCATGAAAGAGACGAAGGGCAACAATCGGCAAGGTCTGGTTGAGTTGGGGAAAGAAAACCCTAAACAGAGAAACAGGAACAAATGTTTCCACGGGTCAAAGATGATGGAAAACCAATGCTACTTCATACTTAGACTTCAACTGAGGCATATAGTACGTCCACCTATTGTGTACTATAGACAGCCTCATTGGAGTTGAATGATATCAAAATTTCATCATATTGATTGATTGATGATGTCTCAAGTTCCATGCCCTATTCAGAAGTTGGTGAACTCGTTGGTGAACTCCCCGAGTTGGGACACATGCCATCCAGGTGAATAGTCCATCTTAACATCAAATCAGAGTCCCAAATTGCAGAGCTGCAAGCTTCTTAGAAATGGTTTGCAGTGTGTTTGCAAAAACTCATAGCTGCTTCCATTTTTTAGAAAGAAAAACAATTGCTAGATGAAAGGAGTTAGAGAATGCACCTGCAGGGGTTCGTTTTCGTTCATTGAACCGAGCATTTCCTTTACCAAAATTTGACGCTCCTCAGGACTTCCAAAAGTCAAGCACTTCTCAATAACATTAGAAGCATATTTCTGTTGGCTCATCTTCACGATTTGGCCAGCAAGCTTGGTAATAATAGTAAATCTTTCTTGTGGGCTACCATATTGAATCACATGCTGGGGAAAAGAAACGCAGGAAAGATCAAACAAAATCACAATAAAAAACAACCAATTTGCGAATACGGATGAGCTTGTCACAAGATCTTGACGAATATAGCTAAGCTAGATGGCAACCATGCTACAGCTTTTGGATTTCCTACTACTATTTTTACACGTCTAAATGACTGGACAAAAATGTTAGTTTAAAGGGTGGTTAAGAAGAAAAAGCACAATCTCGAAGAGGTAGCACTGATTCTCTTTGAAAATGTAGACATCATATCTATTTTTTGTTTCCATCAGATTAAATCCTGTCGGATCTCAAAAAGGTCAGTAACACATGAAGTGAAGGTGAATACCTGAATAACATAATTTCCATATTGATCTTCGGCTAATGTGCACACAAACTGCATAATTTCATCCATGATCTTTGTCTGTGTGTTCAAATCATGGCAATTCTCCAAAACCCTCTGTGATGATCAGAAATTATTTAGCACCAATAACAATGCACCACAAAGTTAATGCAAAGATGTTATAGAATATCGAACCTGAACGACACGACAACCATAAGGATGCACTGACAGGGAAAAGACTTGGCCGAAGAATGCTGAAATTATGAATTGAATCTTATCTTGTGGGATGCAATCAATACACTTCTGGATTACATGATTACCATTTTGATCACGAACACATTGTAGGACTGAACCATCCAGCTCCATCACCATCCGAGTTTTCTCTTCCACATCAACTACTTCCAATGCCTGTTGCAAGGTAAGATACTAGAAAACCTGAGCTCATATACCACAATCAAACAAATAATGCATTACTATTAGGCGGGATAGATTCCGAGAGTTGACGAAGTCATAAGCTATTTGATTAAGGATAGAAGCCAGAGATTTTGAGGAACTGAATATCGTCTTTAAATATATATAAACCTTGCTGGAGTTCGGGTACATGTGTGTCATATTGTTAACGCCACCTTAGATAGCTTGACAACAGAGGCTATCATCGTACAGCATATATTCCAGAGAATAATGGTTAGACATGATCAAGGAACGCACCTTCTGAACAACCCTGCATCCATACATTTGAAGACTGAGAGGCAAGACATGCCCAATGAGTTGGCTGACCAAGTCTTTTCTCTGACTTTGAGTGCCAAGCTCGAACAACTGCATTCCAGTTGAAAGGGTTAATCGAATTAATGTACAGAATGACAATTACAATAAGAATTCCCGACAGCCAACAACGTACTCTCTGGATAACATAGTTCCCAAAAACATCAGTCATCAGGGAATAGGCATGAGGGATAATCTCAGAAAAAATCATGATCCTCTCCTCATCTGTGGCTGTTTCTAGTTTCTGCTGGATGAAGCGACTCCCACATTGATCCGTACTGCACATCATATAAACCACACATCAAAATATGAAAGAAAATGGGAAAAGGAAACCTTCCAGATGCTCAAGCAACTGCTGAATAACGTGAGTGAGCAAACTCATACCTGAAATCAAGTACATGGCCAACAATATTTGGAAGCTCAAGGGACATCATGTTGTTGCTTTTGAACTCTTCCAACAAACTAAAAGCTAAACTATGTTCACTATCAAGTCCAGCATAAAAGTGACAGGTTTCAGCGGATCCTCTCGTTGAATTTCTAGGAGTAAAATGCATTGAATCATCTCTTCGGAACAAATCATTTCGCCGTGCCCCACGCAAAGCATTTGTAACAGAGGCCTGCCGATAGTTCACTCCAACATCACCAATTACACTATCGCAATATCCATGAATAAAGTCATGGGACTTCCCTGCAAGAGGCTCACCAATATACTGCTTTTCCAGGGCAAGCAAAGCTTCCAGATGAGCTTCCCGAGATCTCAACAGCTTAAGATGCGAGATATTTGCATATTTATTATGTGAATAGAAATTTTGGATTGCTGGGGAATCACAAGATCTATGCAAGTATTGACCACGAAGTGAATTCATAGTGGCCAAGTGATGCTCCAGCAGTATGTTGTTTCCACCTCTATTATAACTTTGTCCATCTAAAATGTCAGAGACAACCAAAGTAAACATGGCCATCAGAGTTAAAAATTGAACAAAGGAAGGTGAAGGATGAAGGGTTGAGAAAGAGCCATAGGTATACCTGGGTAAAAATATCCGCCTATTTCAGAATTTAACTTCTGATTACTAGAATATCCAGCACGGATATGGCCAGCAGCAGCATGGAACTTGGCCCCCCTATAGAAAGGACAAGGCCCTCCCAAGCCTTCATTACCCAATAAATTTGATTTGGAATACCGATCCGCTGAAGCGGTTCTCCTGAAAAAATTGATGCAGTCATCAAAACACGACTGAGAGATGTTATGATCCTTCAGGATCTTGTCCCTCCTCAAAAAATCGGAGTAATGGGTAGGGATTACTGGCTCTTGTGCCATGCCACCATTCACAAGAACCTGGTCCACAGCAATGGGTCCGTCAGACAGAAAACCAGCCCGACCAGTCAATCCCTCTTGGGGTTCAGATTGTATGTCGCCTCGTCCATCAAAACCATTTTCTAACAAACACACATGAGATAAATATGACGAAAGCTCAGATGGATCGGTCATGCCAGTGGAGCAGTCACTGATTGCATAGGACTCAGATATGCTGTTCATTTCACCAGAACCTCTATTAGCAGCAGATAACCTAGGTGACCAGGACCTCCCAACCAGAGGAACCTCAAGAGTCCTGCTCCTTGAGAGAGATGGATTGGCAGCAACTGGAAAACCATGCAAGGCTGTTGAGTTTTGATTCTTATTTCTAGCCAAACCAGCTTCAACTCCAGAAGGGAAGTCTTCTTTGGATTCCAGCACATTAGATAGACTACTTGAACATATATCAAAATTACCAGATCTATCAACATTATCAGCGAAGGCACTGCGACTAGAAGGATGGGACACAGGGCCTGGCAACGAATTAGACTGATCTAGCCCCTCCTGCGAGCAAAGTTCTCAACCAATCAGAATTCAGGACAATGGAAATTCAGCAAGAACAAGAAGATAAGACAGCCTTTGAATACAACTTCTAGTTGCATAAGTGATATTGCAAAGCTTATATAGATATGACAAAATAAGTAACTTCTAATATAAGTACTCACAGTGGTATTCTCATTTCTCTCATAAAGCAAGGACTGGATACTTAAAGGAAAGATTAAAAAACAAATCCCTGAACATCTGAAGAGTAGCAGATAAAAGGTCCTTTTTTTTTGTTGGTTAGATCAGAGAAAACCACATGCTAAATTTTGTTTTAGGAATCAAATGATCATAGCAGATCTCGAGATGGAACCGTGGATGGGAACACACGGTTCCTCAAGGGATAGCCTAAGCCATTCAACAGGTATTATGTAGGTAAATGGTAGATGGAGAAAAGTAGCTAAGCTAAGGTTTAGCATGGAATATGTTGAAGGGCCTATCTGAATAGGCCTAGCGCTTACTACGGGAGGCCCAACACATAGCATATAGAAGGAAGCCTATTTGAAGGGAAAAGCCCTAATCATGAATAGACTCCCATATATTAGGTCTAAGCTGAAGGGAAGACCTCCATTAGCTAAGTAAGATGTATGCAGATGGCAGTGTTTAGCAACCTGCGGTTATTCGTTTAGAACTCTGTCTCTATAAAAATGCAAATGTCATCTACAATGAGAGACTGTGGGGTATACAATTAGATCCTTGCTTGCAGAGATGACTTCTTCTACTACAGCAGATAACAAAACAAACCTATCTTTTGAGAGTCGATTAGACAAGAAGGCTGTCATTGGTAAGGAGGTCTGATGCACTCGGTATTTGTCCCTTGAGCAAGGCAGATGCCACACCACCAATCGGATATGAAAAAAACAAGGATTCGAGAAGAGACAAAGTCATATAACTGCTCTTGTGAGGCCGGCTGGAATGGGCAGTTAAGTAAGAGAAGAACGGCATTTGATCAGTCAGATGAGCAATGTGCTCGCCAGGCTTCATCGATGGAAAGGTCAAAAGAGAGATAAGAGAAAGCAGATAGGAATAGTGGAACCATGGCTAAAAAGGCAACCTTTCCTACTCTAATATAGCATGGGAGGTTCAATTGGAAGGCTGTTCCCAATCCGCTTTTTCACAATAAAGTCGTAGATGCAACTGTAATCAAACGACTTATTATAAGATTAATAGAGCATGTTGGAATGGTATATACATCACACATCCTGGATCAAGTAAAAACTATGGGTTTTGAGCATGCCACTGTTACATCCCTTTCATTAGGAATTGCCGCTCGATGACAATTCCTGTGTTCAAGACCGATTCTACGTTTAACTCTCTGTTGACCTCTTTTGCTCAGAAATTAAGGCTAAGCATTAAGCATGTCCCCTACCTGAGTCAAGCTTCATTTTCTCCTTTCCAAAACCCTGGCCCGGAGTTTGGTTCTTCCTGACGAATCTATCTTATCTGATCTTCTTAATGTGAGCAAGCTGTGCTCGACAAACTGGAATTTTCATTCTTTCTTTTCTTTCTAAGAGATAAGAGAAGTCTAAGGTAGGTAAGCGCTCTAAAGCGTAAGCAATCACGAGGGATCTCATTTAGCCAAATACGACAGATGCAGAAGTCGGGAAGCCGAAAGTCTAAAAGAACTCGGAGGTTGTTCAGGAAGGCTCTCCTGCCCTTCTATCTTAAGAGTGACTATGCCATTTTTTTTCTCCTTATTAAGCTAAGGTGTTGACTGAGTTCTGCAAGAATGGATAACGACTGAAAGGTTTTTTACCACCTCTTTTAATGGACCTTTTTGGAACTTTCAAAGTTCATTAAGTCAATTTATAGTTGACTTTCAACATCTTCCACTTGGTGCTTTATAACCTTAAACATTTGAATGTATCATGCTCTGACGTGTAGATTTATAAAAATATACCATACCACAGAGGAAAGGGTGCAAAAACAGAAACAACGAGAAAGAAAACCACCAAAGTTGAATACGCCACCACACACCTGAAGAGCATCCACAGAGTTAATTGGAATGGCCACACCATGGTTCAAAAAATCATATTCCCTTCCATGCGCCAAAGCTCTAGGCTGCGGCAACATCAACGGAGAACTATCCATACCATCCAAAAAAGCTCTCTTTCTCAAGTCATCAACACCAGACAAACCACCACCCCTGTATCTTTGCTGCATTGCCAACTCCTCCTCTGACAAGAAGGCCGGTTGATATCTAGGATCACTACCATTGTGCGACAGATATGCAGGGTGCAACCTCATCTCATCGTTGAACAAAAACCTACTTGACCTATTTCCATCCTCAATGAAGCCAAAACGACTATTTACACTCTCGATGGCATTCACAGACGCTTGGACAGTAGGCGGAGCACTACCACTCCTATACATACTCAAACCCCTCCCGCTATCCGTACCCTGGTTACCCCGCTGCTCTTCCAGAAGCGACTCAATATTCCTCGCCCAACTTCTCTCTAGACTCCCACATGCATGTTGCTCTTCCACTCCTGCATCCACGATCGAGGACACCGGATTCTTGTCCGACGACAAATTCGTATCGCTCCCATTAGCCATCTCGGACCGCCTGGTAAGATTCCCAGACAAGTCGAAGTGAATTATACAGAAAACACAGAATAGTGTCTGGTTTTTCAAGGTTTTGATTGATTAACACATCAGCTTTGATTGATCTCAAACAACTAGTATTATATATACAACGCAATCGAGATTTTGAGTGACATAGTGGAATGGAAACAAATTATTCAATCACAAAAACTAATGAGGAAACCGAATCTGATGACACTTTCTCTGATTAAAAAAATATCAACACATGTTAATTTAGCCAATATAATAAGAATAAAAACTGATAAATTAGAAAAAAGGAAACTCGATAACAACAAGATACGCAGAATCAAACGAGGTCGACATCGATTTCGATTACTAAACTCGAAATAAATAATCTCATATTCCACGAGTCGATCTACATGAGAGTTTGAGATAGAACATACGACGTCGTAATGGTTGAGGAGAGAAGCTTGGAACCGCCTCGGCGCCGCCGCCGATGTAGTCGCCGATGATGTGAGAGAGAGAGAGAGAGAGAGAGAAGAGAGAAGAGAGAGAGAGGTTTCAAGGCATTGAAGAGGTGTGGAGACTCGACTCGAGTCGCTCGAGTGAGGAGGGAGGCGGAATCGACGATGTGGAAAGGAACCGAGCGAGAGAAAACGACGAGAAGAGGGAGGAAACAATTTATTCGACGGTTAAGCGGAGACGGGGAACTAAGCTAACGCGACGAGGAAAATAAGGAACTCATTTAATCTCCCTGCAGGAGAATAATACCTTTAAAAAACAGAAAATGATTTGATTTTCAAATAGATGTTTTTTTCAATTGAATCAATTTCACTTAATAAAAAATTGATTCTCTTAATTATAATTCGTTTTATTAAATTACGAATCTATAAAAAAAAAATGACTTCGAGACAGGAAAAAATACACACATCTTGTTTGCTGACAATAAACCTTTGACATGTTTGTTTTTTGAGGGTTAGATTAGATCGAATTTTCATAGTTGATAGTTAAATTATTTATGTTCACTTATTTGTCTATATACTGATAAATCATCAAATTGGCCATCAATGAATACACGTATAGAACAAACCGACGAGATAACCAGAATATGCCTTGTGCTCAGGTTCAGTACATGAGATCAAAATATAACCTCACCAATCAAGTCTCACAAATAAATCCACCTCCACGTCTATTGCTGTTAATCCTCAATACCACACCCTGCTATGTCGTAAACATAAGTGTTCAGAGATACTATAATTACACTTCACTGTCGCAGTCAGTCTCTTTGACATCTACACCAAACGCTCGGTCGTTGGTCCTGTTGTCGTTGCCTCTCGTTGCTGTACCTACACACTAGCATTACCAGTCGTCATCCAGGCCACCATTGTTGTCACCCCCTTGTCGCTGCCACTTGATGACATCATAGAATGTGCTTTTGTCTACCCTCAATGCTCACTCTCAATCATATCACAAACCTCATTGACAACCAGATGCGCCTTGTGCCCTCCTATTACTTCTGCTTGTTTAAGCCCATCCTTCCACAGCTGTTTTAAACTTTATATTGTTAAAGATGAAAAAACGACCTCGAAGATCATCAAGCAATAAACATTATATGGTCAGGACTAAACCTGTATAACTGGCA
The DNA here is from genome assembly GCA_001925005.1 of Drosera capensis. Lineage (NCBI taxonomy): Eukaryota > Viridiplantae > Streptophyta > Magnoliopsida > Caryophyllales > Droseraceae > Drosera > Drosera capensis. The sequence continues at coordinate 28,120 of LIEC01000285.1, forward strand.
TCCTCTGTTAAGTTCAAGTGTCAGGTGCAGCCACAGATACATGGAAAAAACACAAAGTGTCAAAGTCAGAGAGATCACAGCTTTCATACTGGAACTGTTACACCAGCTTTTTCAATGAAAACCATAAAATTCCATTGACAGTTTTCCTGCGGGAAGGGTAGTCCATAAGTAATTTTCGAGCCCATAGCACTCCAGATGGAATACAGAGTTGGAACAACATAGCTCAAGTATAATTTTAAAAACAAGTGGGTAGAGACTTACAGTAATTCCTGCATGGGCAACAAGCTTGTGTGAAACCTTGTTGATGTCAACACAGAGGAATCGCAATCTACACACACATTGGCCAAGCAAATAAAGGAAAATCAAACGAAGCAACTGGAGAGCACAAATAACATACAAATCTAATGACATGAGAAAGAGAGATGTTAATTATATGTCATTGCAAGGAATCTTCCTAAAGTAGCCAAATAAGTGTGTGATGTGCTATGGCTGAAAGAATTCCCATAGTTACTCTTAAAAAGTCATTTGCACTGACTGAAAGAATTCCCACTCTGAAAAAGCTGCTACAAATGGAAAACCCATCAAAGGGCTTCAGATGCAGGGAGATAGTCTCCCTTTCTTTTAAATCTGCAATACGTTGATGCTTGTAAGTACTCATTTAATGGACACGCACACAATTAGCACCAAGTCACAATCGGCACGCTCTTAGCACCCATCAAGACAATATGTTTTCTACATGGTTCCATCACGAATTCCCTCGGTCTTGTTTTGGAAAAAGAAAAACAAACACAAAACGAAAGAGTTAACCTAACCTTGGATGGTACTCAGCTGCCAGTTTTTCCAGTTTCGGTTTTAGATATATACATTTCCTGCACCAGCTTGCCATCCTATAGTTCACAGAACAAGAGATAAACCTTCAGAAGATGGATTATGTATTCCAGAAACACGTAATTGCAACTTTGAAACAGAACAAAATATTCAAACCAGCATAAAATGGGTTGGCACTTATCAGTCTTCACAGACTACTAATCACTCAACCGCAAAGCAAGACAATCACTGTTCCAGAGTCACAAATACAGCTGCCACTGTCTCCATGCTCCGTCATTTAAGTCATACTTGACTCCTCAAGAGAGAGTGTGCCGGTCTCTAGAAAATCTAGAGAAAGAGTGTTCAGGCTAAATCACTCAATCCAGTTGGCCAAACAATTATACAGTTCATAAATCATTGAATATTTGAGTCTATCACTCCAGTTTATTTACTAGCATAAATCACATTAGAGCATACCAGCTAGAGCATCTAAAATAGCGCATATACATAATCATGAATTGTAGTACTGGTTCAAGTTATCGAGTCGAGATGACAATTCCAGTCTACTGATATTCTCAAAATTGTCCAGGTAAAGTTCCTAATCTCGACCGAAACAACTTCTCAATCAGCGAGGCTATGCTCCGTACAAACTCCAATCCACTTATAGCAAGCATAATCCACTCAGCTGTTTCGATCAATTTTCACCTTCACCATCAAAAACACAAACAAAACCAAGCACAAATCAACAGGAACGAAACACGATCCAAAATCACAACAATGAACATGAGATGCGCGCATACCACACAACGATTACAGGTTCCTGCGCCTGTTTGAGCGTCCTTGATTATCCTATGAAACTGATCCTCGCTGCAAATCGGCAACAACTCCACCTCCACGGGCGCGGATTCCAGCTCTTGAATGGACGCCTCATCGATCGAGGAAGCCGTCAACAGTCTGAATCGAACGAGTCTTGAACTGATAAAGCAAAGTTTGCGGTGTTGTACGCCGGCGGCGAAGGGAATCGATCTTTGTGGTGTTGGTTTGAGATGCGAGGAGAGGATCCATGGCGGCTTCGGCGGTCTCAGCGGCGGCGACGCCGTCGGCGGCTGAAGGATTCGTATGGATTCCGCCATTTTGTGACGGAGAAGGGGTCAAATAAGAATTTGTGTACTCATTTTGGACATGTTTGCAAGAGACTAGTTCTACACTATAAAGTGTGCTATAATTTTGAAAATGTGTATCATGACTCTATCGAAATGTGATTTTTTTTTTTAAAAAAAGATGTTCATATTGGGAAGTTTTATTACTCTTTTTCCGAATTATATAAATCGAGATACGAGACATCCATTATCTAAATAAATTTAAAATTCAAAATTCAAATAATAAAAATAATGCTATTAACTTTGTGTGTAGCATATTATACATTTGGTTTTCCTTTTATTTAATAAGTAAATAAAATAGAAATATACATATTCAAAACCATGAGATCGTTACAAGAAAGACATGACATGAACGAATATTCATCACCTAAAATGCACACATACTACATTATTACATTCAAAGGAAAAAGCATCATCCATGATAACCCAAAAAATGTGGAATGAAAGAATCTATCTGTTTTTTTGATGTACTAAAATCATCCGAGACTTTGAATAATTTTTGAAAGCGCGGAATACGTCCCGAATGCCGAAGATACCACGCCAACCGTGATAATGAGGATGCATATTGAGACCTAGATAATAAAACAATACTTCAATCATGATTCAAGAGTGGTCACTTCAATGCAAAAGATCATCATGTTTAACAAACTAAAACTCCAAGTCTCGTACAATATAAAACATAAAAACACCAGGCGATCATGAAACCCAAGATTTTGAATATCAATGTCATGACTGAATTTTTGAAGTACCTTCAGGTGACTTATTTTCCCTCTCAATATGCTCAAGAAGCAAGCGCAAGGCAGTATCAAGGTCTGCAAATCCATTAACAAGTCAAATAAACGTTATCACGACAGCGAGGAAAAAACGAGTTCAGTAGTAACTCACTACAAGCATAGTCAACAATGATCCAATCAAGGCCATCACAAGACCTGCAAATCAATCAGAAGATTCCATTTGAGCAGGAAAGCCGAAAAGCATAGTTGTAAACAGCAGAGACTCTCATAACTCACCAAAAAATGGAACAACAAGAGCCACCGCCAAAGTGGAGATCACAAGGCCAGTTCTGATCAAAATGGCATATATGTGTGATTTCAGATGCCGTGAGGGTATCAGCTCCTCGAGACTCATTGCCACCGGGGAAATGGTGAGAGCATACGTGAGTAAGATTAAGGAAAATCCACAGCAAGAATTTCTAGTGTTACAGCAGAATGAGACAAGCAACAGATGAACTCGACATAACCAACTATGTTTGAATTCAAGACACTTAACCCAACTTCATAGTCGTTAGTTTCTGTCATTTCAGCCGAAAAACTCTGCTGAAAAGTTGCACGACAATCATCATTACTACTCTCTGCAAATGAAACAGAAGTAAAAAGGTGAAAAACCGTGTGACAGTTAAAAGGATATTTAGTAAATGGGTTCACAACCTGCACGAAAACAAACAAGAAGCTTGAATTACCACATATAAAAGAAGTAGTGGAATCGACATAAAGGAAATACAAAGCAGTCATGATGATTGTATATACTACTTCTCACCGTAGTCCACACGGCAACCTTGGTGGCAACCAAGTCATTTGGCATGTTGAGAGTGAACTGAGACAGAGTTGTTTCTCCAAACATACGATATCCGAAAAAAGCCACTGAGGCATACAATACCGTGCAAAGGCCAAAGCTACAAAAGCAGAGTGAAACGAGGTTTTATATCAGGCATGCATTTGGTATGTCTATTCTGCGATTGTTGACATCTCAGTAGATATGACTTGCAAGACTACATATCGAATGGTTTCAGATGGCTATGCATCATCAATGAATCGATATAAAGGCGCTACCTAGCCTTTGTATTGCAGGATTCTATACCAAAAAAAAAGGATCGGAATGACAACTAGGTGGATGAAGTATTATGCTTACAATTGCTGCCATGGACTGAATAGTATTCGAAGGCCTTTTCTATTTTTAAGTATATAAATTGGCTTATAATGTGTACAAAGTTTCATGATACTTTATGCTAGGGTATGATCCCTGGGTAGTGGATATCCAAACCCATTGATGGCTAGAAATCCAGAAAATCATCTAAATTGGCACGACAAGATACCAATGGTGTCGACCACATAACACCAAACTAACTATGTACCACCACAAAGCTGGAGATGCTATCACGATATGCTTTCATTACCCTTCTCAGGCACTTAAATGAGGTGACAATAAAATTTACCTCGTTAACAGGACAGCTGGAAACTGATTCGGTTTTGCCATTGAAGTATAAATGTTTGGAAAGACAGCATGCCCCGAGTAGCAGTAGCCATAGAGACCAATCGCTACAGGAAGAGTACTGAGGTTCAGTGTGGAACCTTTGCTAATATATCCAACTTGATCCACCAATCCAACCCAAAATAAGCTGCCAACAACTAGGATAGATGCAATAACACCTCCAGCTGAAACAAAAGAACCAACAAACACATGAATCACCCAAGAAAGTAATTTTCTATCGCTATTCAAAGTATAAATTCTCATCTTTGCTTCTATAACTTTAGATGAAAGCAGAAATGATTGGCATGAACAACAGGAGTCAGTTTTTCTCAATAATTTGGAAGTCCAGCAATGTAGAAATAGAAGAAACTGGAGTTTCTTGTTTGCGCTTGGTTATACCCAAAGTTTAGATACGGATTGAGTTATTGAGAAGGGTTCTTTAATTGAGAAGTGTTGAGTAATTCTCCTCATCATGCAAGTCTTAAAAACCAGTATAACATTAATGTTCAAAGCATCCATCCATAGAAATATGCCAGTTTTTTATGCAAAAGGTGCAACTTTCAGAACAAAAATGTAATGATCAAGATGCATATAGTCTCTTACCAGATAAATAACTCAAAACACTAAGATCTCGAAGCCAACATGTAGGGAGCACTGCAATTGTGATTAGCAATGCAAATAGATGATGTGAATCCAAGTCATACGATCCCACACTCAAATGGGCATTTGGGAACAGCGATGACAAATTATCACTCTCCAGTATTATGTACTCCACACAGCAAGCCTATATAGAGAGGATTCCACCGGTAAATTTTTGTGAAGATAAACATGTCATAAGTAAAACCAAGCATAAAGACATCATAACGGTGATTTTATTTTTATTTTTTTGATTTTTTGAAATATGTAAAGCAACAACCATAATGGAATGACCGTACAAGTATCTAACTAAACTATACAACATATAAGGCAATCTGGAATACGATTTTAAAACTAAATGTAAGGGCTCTTCATGGAGTTCATTTGCATCGAAGAAATAAGCTAAAATAGAAATGTCATGCGAATAACTCATGACCCAAGTTCTGAATTTGAATTGGCACTCGAGCACTGCAAGTAATGAACCATGCTGGTGCAGGAAGGTGGAATAAATATGTGTTACATAGACCAAATATCATGAAGTCCTGGTTCCAAGTTCTCAAATCTACTCCTATGGGTACTCCAATCTAAATAAGATAAAGAAATCCCCCAACTTTAACCAGCTAATGGCAATTTCAGAAGATAAGATCATATACTGATTGTTAATTTTTGGCTCCGACAAGAACGTGATCATAACATATCAACATTAATGGAAAAGAATATACAAGAATCCAAGTCAATAGCAACTCAGCATGCCTTCAACGGCAAATTACAAGGGAATCAATCAGGAATTTCTTATTTATTGAAAAACAAGTATAAACTATACAAGACAAGAAACAATTCAAACCTTCCCAATCAGATACCCAGTGGGAGTTTGTCTTGTGAAGAAAACCATTATCAGGACAAACATATTGACAAAATAGGAGTATAATGTAGATAAACCACCAAACATACAACTATATAATGGCCCCCACAACATGAGAAGATCCAACAAATAATGGAAGAAAAGGACAAGGACTTACGTATAGTTCCACGTATAGGATTATCTGCAATGGAAAGATCAGATCAAGATGACAGTAAGTCATTTCGGATCTGCAATGTTCTTGTTGACATGATAAATTGACAAGAAATATCCAACACTATCATTCAGGACGCAGACAGAATATATACTGTACTATTGTTCAGGATAATCTATGAATGAGAAAAAACAAATTCAGTGAACTTGTTTTATCGCACAAGCTTCCTATCAAAAACTCATCTTCCCTTCTAATATCAAGATTCCAATCGTTAAATAAACACAATGTTACTTTCACTGTGTGACCAAAAAAGTGTATTCCTATTCACGAAAGTTACACCCAACGTAGATAATAGATTCATGATGGGCACTACAGGTTTTCCAATTGAATGAAGAACTACAGAACTATATCCAGTTTTGATGCAATCAGTACTACCGAATCCAAAGGCCACATGGATGCCCGAGGAGAAAAAAGCATCAAGGCATTACTACCCAACATAATGTTGCTAGAGATAGGTAAACATACCGAAATGGCAATTCTCCCGAATTGTCCAAATGCGGCTTGTCCAATGTCTGGGTAAGTTTCTAGGCCAGGTGCGCTATCTAGACAACTGCGCAAGAGCACTCCAGTATAAAAAGACAGTAAAGCGAAGATAAACAGCACAGACATGCTTAGCCATCCTCCTTCCTTAACAGCATATGGCGTAGAAAGTAGTCCTACTCCACAGAGAACGTTCATTCCTGTTTTCAGTAAAAAGCAGGACGAGTTTAATAGGATTTAAAAGTAGGAGAGAAACGAGCAACGAATCCCTGGACTCAAATCACGGAAAAAAATACAAGATACCGAAGCAAATTTGCGAAAACTCGATCAATGAATGAGGCATTCCATGTGGAAAAGTGCAGTCTCATGCTGCTGAAACAAATTGACATACTAAAACTCTCTGATGCTTTACCAATTTAGTAGAATATCACTCTCTGGTACCACATGATCATTGTCTGCTAATTACTTAACTGGCCCATAATGCAAGAGCAAGCCAGTAAAATTAAGAATGCCATCTAACTTGATTTAAAAATCGACTAAACAAGAATATTTTCTAGGTTGATAAAGTGAAGTTTGCAAGCCCAATGAAAGAAGATGTAGGCCGATTTACTATGTGGAGTAATCGAACATATAGCAATGAGTAATAGTAATTCAGTAAACTGACCATTAAGTACAGCCTGCCAAAAAGTGCTTTGTCGAGAAGAAGGAAACTCGTGTGAGATTGCCGATGTTTTATGATCAGAACCCGCCCTCTTAATCAAGGAAGTCTTTCTTGAAGGAATAGGAGGAGGTAGGGAGTGAGAACTACGCTTTTGTTGCTCATCTACTGCTGTTGGTAAAAAGGGCTCTTTCGCATCAGGTGTATGTCTTTGAACCAATGATGAGGACAGGAACGAACTTGTAAGTCTCTGAAGTGATGGAGTTCCCAGAAATCCGATACTTGGTGACGGAACACTAGTATATAAATCAATCGATTGCCTGAGGAAACATTGACAAGCAAACCACATCAGCAAATACAAATATGACAACCAAATATGTTGAAGGTAAGCATACAGATTCATATGATCAATCCCGCGAATCCAACTATTAAGATCCTAAATTCCCTGGAACAAACTTCCATAGCAAAAACAAGGAGAGACAAACAGTATATACCTATAACTCTGAGGCCATGAGGCCTGGTAAGAATGAGGCCTGCTATGCTGCCGATCACCCAACAAATAATTGGACTCCTCCGAATCATTCCTTTCATAATCATCTTCCTCGTACTTGTTTGGCAAGACCTTCTCCTCGTCCCCCTCCCGCTCCTCGTCCTCGTCGCTCTCGATGTAGAAGTTCTGCTCCGGTTCCGAATTCTTCATCTTCTTCTATCGATTTTAGAACCCCTTTTCCCTCAAATCCCTTTCCTCTGAGAAAATAACAAGAAATGGAAATGATGAAGAAAAACAATGGAACCCTCGTCTCTCCAATTTCAAATATCGGAATCTTCAGAGGATCAACCCATACTAAAAATAGCACCCTTAAATAGTTCTAGTTTATTTGTATGGCAAATATGAATTCTTACCAGTAAAAATTGGTAATGATAATCATTAAAAAAAATGTTTAACAATAATCATGTTGGAAAGTCATTTGAAAACTCCCTGTCATCTTTCCGAGATAAGCACAAAAATAATACCAGAACCAAAAACGACTGTCTGTCGACGACATTCTCAAACCAACAACAATTTCCTAATAAGAAAATCATCAAGGAGGGAAACTCAAGACAAATTCATCCAATTCAACCACATCGGCGATTACTGGTCCGCCAAATCGAAAAATATTCACCAAAACGAAATTCTAAAACCTAAAAAAAGAATCACGTATTTGCTAAAATTAGCGACGCAATGAATGACAACAAGTAAGGAAAGAAAGAAGTGGAGGATTCAAAAAATGCCCGCCATTTTTGGCCAAAGCAAAACTACGACGTCGCCATTGAAAAGGAGGAGAAAAGGGTAGATGCTGACGACGAAGACGAAGAACGAACCGAATTCGAACTTTTTCCTCGCAGGGTTTGTGCTTCAGCTTTTGGCTGCTCGCTTTTTTGCGTCTTTTTCGTCGGCGAAGCAGCCGAGACGAGAGTGAAATGGGGAGAGTGGAAATGCCCTTTTTATTGGAGAGAAGAGCAATATTCGGGGAAGAAATGTACACTGACTTCAAGAGTCAAATTAGTTATATACATTTTTCAAAATAAATTTTTTCAAAATAAATTGTTTATATATCAAAACAATGTCCCAGTACATTAGTGTACCTTGTGATGAACTTCACTCGTGTGCTAAAAATGAAAATCATTCAACAATCAACAATATATAAATAGACTTACATTTTTTATTAAAAACAATTTATAGATTTATCATGGTATTGATGTGCGGAGTATTAAATAAACAATTACTACAACAACATAAGGAATTAAGATTAAATTTTTATTACACCCCCTCAAAAGTATGATTTTGATTGATAATTATGCTTTGATCGTTATATTTTGATTTCAATCAGTTATTTACGATACACATTCTCCCTAAATAAATTTAGGTGGAGAATCAAATTAGGAATATTAGAAACACGATTCAGACAATTTTAATTTCGTTCATGCTCTCATCACTGTTGTCTTTGATGATACTACTATTAAGTTTACAGAGTGAAACATATGGTCGGACATGGGCCCATAAAACACAAAAATCCACAGGGTGGCATCATGAGTAATTAGCCAGCACATTTGTGTAGACGACAAAAGAACTCTTGTCACATTCACATTCCTTTAATGGTCACTGGAGATTAGATCAAGTGTTTGATGATGAGAATCATGGGGTATATTCGTTGACGGATTTAAATAATATCGGTTCAATAGTACAGTAGTATAATACTCTCATAGATCTATGAGTCTTTTTTACATAGATACAAGTACGCCACATAACATATCCAAACAGACATATCTGAAGAGTGTTACACCATGTGAAAATACCATTATGTTAAAAACACGAATTACGATCTGAATTCACCTTTTTCTATTAATGGCAAAAACTTTAGAAACTGCACATCTCCATGCTAGACTCAGCTCCAGTTGTCGAAGAGATTTAAGCAAAGCATCAAGATGCTGACTCAGATTTCCTTCTGATCTGATTACAACAATGTCGTTTTCGTCGGCGTCACTGTCTTGACAAAATCATGCCAAGCTGCAAGATTTTAATGATAAACCTGACATACCAAATGTCACGTTCGAAAGCGAAAGCTAGTCCTGGAAAGAGCGAGAGAGTGCTTCTCGTAGAGAATTAGACATGGGATCACCAGAGCCAAGATTGCCACTTCAACATCAGCAACGATAATCTGCAAAGGTGACTATGAGCAAGAATCAATCTTGACATGCCAGATGATGGATTGCCAAACAATTCCAGATCTTTGCATATCTGTCAAGAGTTTAGAACAAGTAATTAAACAAATTAACCGGATGCATAGCTTATCAAAATTGTTTTGCAGTATGTAAACCGAAAACAGGCAACAGTGAAAATGGCAGCAAATAGATACAAGATGATTGCATAAAGCCAACGAAGATTGACAACAACTTATCTCGAAACCACATGGCACAGCCAAACAAAGATTTGTCAAGAGCAACATTCCAACAACACATCACGTTGCCGAGACTACACACAACTCTGTCTTAATGGCTTCGATGTGCTATTCTCCTCACACAAACTACCACCTTAACGGTCCCTCATGCTCTCCTGTTATGACTTACATGATTTGTCTCATCCATGTACAATTGTATCAACTCACGCAAAAAAAAAAAAAAAAAAAAAAAAAAAAAAATCAAGCCAAGAAGTATAGGAGACTGTCACTTGATCCCTGATGCTAACATCAGCAGAGCAGACCGGAGTAACACGAAACACAATAAACCAAAAGCTCCAAGGCAGAAAGAAAGTTCCGACGACAAAACCTGAAACTTATCATGTGAGGCCAGATAAAAGCGCTTCACTGTGGAGCCTAGGCCAAAATCCACCTGCAAGGGATGCTCCTGATATTCTGAGGTTCGGCCATAAGCCCCCCTCATGAAGTCATTTCAATAGCGGAGCAGCTCTTCCGAGAATGTACATGCCATTCAGGTTGTGGGGAATGGGGAGCAACTCGCCTTCTTGGTTGAGCCCCATCTATTGGTCACTTTGTAGTACAGATCTACCTTACGACGATATATGCGAGCTAGTTTGTATACCTGAAGAGTAGCCGACACACATTCAGAATATACCCTACACCATGTCCAAGAATGTGTGGTTGCCACCAGACATCGGTTGACGCCATTCTTGCGACTAACCAGTAACCAGGTTTTTTTTTCCAGTAACCAGTACTAGCAGTGGAGGCAAATCAATTTAGTGCGATAAATCATATGAAGGGAAAATAACATAATGCAATTCTACAAATTTAAAGAATCGGTGAAGGGAACATCTACAGCCTCTAGGTCAGAGTAACTTGACTAAAGACTCGGTGAGAACAACCAGCATTTGAGAATATGATTGAGCAAAGGAGAACAATAAAAGGTTGACAGCCGGAAAAGAAAAACTAGCTGTCTTAATTATTATGAGGGCGCTAACATTGCAGCAAATAATGTCTCAGCTTAGATCTTCTATCAAGCCAAGCAGCTTAAGGCCCTTGTTGATAGTGCACAAGTAATGTTTCAATGCCACTATAAAAAACAGATAGAAGGCGGAGATTTGTGAGTTTGTTTTTGTTTGCCTCGTGATATCTTGCATGTGCCATCAAAATTTATTGGTTAGTACAGTAGCTTCCTGTAATCTTTGGCAATAAACTCGTTAAATTCATGAAAGTTCACTCGCTGTTGCCCCAGTCTATTTTTCCCCTGCCTCCTTTTCGTTTCAAGTACACTTCCTGTCATCCTGTAGTTTCATAATTCTTCAACTGCTATTCTTATTCTTCCTGCAGTATCATGTGCTAGCAGATTGCCTTGTTGAAAAAAGGTTTCATGCTATACGGCATGCTCATTGTTTGGAAACACACTTTTATAAATCTTGTTACGATGCTCTTGCTCGAATGTAACATGTTCTCTTCAGCTAAACTTTAAATCCAAGCAGCTCTAAAACAAAGGGGAAAAGACAGTTTCACACACTTCCGAAAAAATCAAGAGAAAACCCTAATTCATAAACCTCAGTGTCACTCACCGGGATTGCACGATTCCAATTCAATTCAAATCAACATCAGTAGTCGAATCAATACTGCAATCAAATAAACGATCACTCACCTGGAGAACAAACGGAAAATCAAATTCGAAACCCTAGAAAAGTAGAAACGGTTGAGCAGCAGAAAATTCGACAATGGGTAAAATGGGTAATTTTAGACCCAAAAAATTCGAACAAGTTTCAGATCAAGAATGTTATTATCCACACAAGGAACGTTACGATACGTGACTCTCTTTGTTTGAAAAACGATTTTAATTTTTTTTGTCACTTCGAACAAATCACATCTTATAAAATCGGTAATTTAAATTGTTAGACCATTTTTGTTTATTGCTTATTCTGTAATTAATTTATCCAATTAAAAACAGAATCTATGTTATCTACAAATCCACTTTACAAGACCACGTTGCATAAAACTCTCCACATTTGCCAAACAATGGGAATCTGATTGAAAGAATACATGGAAACAAATGAACACTTATCCACACCAATTCTCAAGCTACATACTTGGATCCACTAATCCACCGTTACGGTCTAAATTTAGTTTTTAAATCAGATCACTAATCACGATTAACAGCTTCTTTAAAATTTACAAGTTTTTTGTTATCCACTAAATGATGTGCTCTAGTGGAAAGGTGTTGTGATATGTCTGTCATGGAGATCTTATAAGTACAGCAAACCACTCTACATTTCTTCATCGATCTAACCACTTCAATCTCGTTGCTTGTTCTTCTACTTCGAAATCGTCCAAAATGAGTTCGTTCTTGTTTTCTCTAGTAGTTCTGATATGGAGCGGCACTCGCGATCACCACGTCCTTGCGCAGTGGTGCACCGACCAAATCCAGAAGGACATGCCACTCAATGGATTATCCACGAAGGCAGACATGTATGAATTCTCGATTACCAAGAACGAGACGTGGAGGCAAGAGGTGTTTCGCCTTCATGATGAGCTCTATCGTGGTCATGATCACGGTCATGGTCATGGTCACAGTCATGATCAATATCACCTGACCCCGACGGACGAGTCCACCTGGGCCAGCTTGTTTCCGAGGAAGGCGTTGAGTGATCACGGAGATCAGTTCAGGTGGAACATGGTGTATAAGAAGCTGAAGTATCCGGAGTTGCATAAGTTGGAGAAAGGATTTCTGAAGGAAATGTCTTTGCAAGATGTGAGATTGGATAAGGGTTCCATGTATGCTAGGGCTCAGGCGACGAACACCAAGTATTTGTTGACGTTTGATGTTGATCGACTCGTTTGGAGCTTTCGGAACACAGCTGGTTTGCCTACGCCTGGTCAGCCTTATGGTGGCTGGGAAGCTACAGACATGCAGCTCCGTGGACATTTTGTTGGTACGTTAAAGTATCTACTTCATGAACGCTTGTTGTATGACCTTCTTATACTGATATACTAACAATCATGCACTATTTCCTGATGCAATTTTTCTATGTGTTTAAGGACACTACCTAAGTGCCGCAGCATTGACGTGGGCGAGTACCCATAATCCAGTCATCAAACAGAAAATGACTGATGTAGTATCCGCTCTCAAAGAATGTCAAAACAAGATCGCAAATGGGTATTTATCAGCTTTTCCAAGTGATGCATTTGACACACTTGAGGATCTACAATGGGTCTGGGCACCATATTATACAATCCACAAGGTATATATGCATATGAACTACAGTTGTTCTTACTCTTGATCCTTTGAGCACATTGAATTGTGACGGATCTCCTCTGCTTTTTACAGATAATGGCAGGTCTGTTGGATCAACACACAATAGGCGGGAATCCTGATGCCTTGAATATAATAAAATGGATGGTTGATTATTTCTACAATCGTATGCAAAATGTCATAGAGCAGTATACGATCCAACGGGTCTACTTAATAATGAATGACGAATTTGGAGGCATGAATGATGTTCTGTATCGATTGTATAGGATCACGGTGAGTTACCAGTGGTAATGGTTACTCTTCAGTTCTTATAATGAGGAATAATTGTTCTTGATTGTTTTGGTTTATCAGGGTGATGAGAAGCACTTGTGGTTGGCACATATTTTTGACAAACCATGCTTCTTAGGAAGAATTGCACTGCAGGTGAGACAACTACTGACTTATTCATATTAATACAAGTGCAAAATAATGTTCAGCAATTGCTAAATACCTGTTATGTATTTGGCTTAGGCAAATGACCTAGTTTCATGCCAATACACATCTCGCGGTTGTTATCGGTGCCCAAATGCGATATGAAGTCACCGGTGATGACTTATTCAAGGTCAGTGAATCAATCTCGAACAATAACAAGCAATAGTATATATTCTTCCTTTTATTGCTATCAAAATTTTGTCATATGCAACAACAGTCTATTGGCACGACATTCCTCGACGTTGTAAATTCTTCTCATACGTGGGCTACCGGAGGTACCTCGGACCACGAGCACTGGTGAGTCTATCGTATGCCATCCTAATCAATGTTGCGTGATATGTGGTTTTAACAAATTGATACGATCTGCTTAGTATGAGAACTAAAATGAGGTTGTCTACCTTTGGACAGGCATTATCCGATGCGATTAGGCACGCAACTGAATACTGAAAATGAAGAAACGTGCACAACTTACAATATGCTAAAGGTATGCATTCTCCTTGAGCTTTCATCAGCAATTGGACGATATCTCAAGGGAAAAGTTCAGTTACATGTAATCTCGAGCATATATTGAGCATGCCAGTTTTCATAAACGAACATAACATATAAGGGAGCATATCTTTACAGATATCACGCAACCTATTCAGGTGGACCAAAAGTCTGGCTTATGCAGATTACTACGAGCGTGCATTAACAAACGGAATTCTAAGCGTACAAAGAGGACAAGAACCTGGAGTTATGATCTATTTTCTTCCTCAACTACCCGGCGCTTCCAAAGCAATAAGCCGTTGGAGCTGGGGAAATCAAACCGGTTCACTCTGGTGTTGCTACGGAACCGGTACAACATTGCTCCGTAAACTAGATGATAGATATATAAATCTTATGCCACAATATTCTCAATGATCTCTTAGGAATCGAATCTTTCGCCAAGTTGGGGGATTCCATATACTTTGAGGATGGCGGGAAAGTTCCTGGACTGTACATAATCCAGTACATACCTAGCACATTGCATTGGAGGTCGGGTAGGATGAAGCTGCATCTAAAGATCGATGAAGTCTTCTCAACCAACTCTAGTATTCGAGTTACCTTAACAATCACAACTAAGGTGAGAACGAAATACGATAGCATGTCTTTCTTTTCCATTTCGTAATGTGGAAGCCATTCACCCCGATTAGAACTTTTGTTTTACTTTGAAATCTAGGGATCGAAAACTTCTACACTGAATCTGCGGATACCATCATGGACACAATTAAGTGGAGCTAATGTTTCCATGAATGGAGGGAAGCTGGTTGTGCCAAATCCAGGTATATGTTTTTTCCTGCGTTGAATGAGAACGCAGCACTATGGTATCTACATTTCCACTAACCTGTATACTTTTGTTTCGGAAGGTAACTATTTGTCGATAACAAAACAATGGAACTTTGGAGATCAAATTGTCCTTAATCTGCCTATTACACTCCGAACTGACGGTATACAAGGTGTGTATAAGGCCACAACATGAATTTGATTAACAGTTTTTTTTATATTTTAATTTCTAACATTGATTCATATTCCCTTCAGATGATCGCCGCGAGTATGCTTCTCTCCAGGCAATCATGTTCGGCCCCTACGTGCTGGCCGGCTTATCGTCCCAAGGCGAGTACCAAATGAAGCTTGGATCTCCTAAACCCGTTTCAGAATGGGTTACCCCGGTCCCTATGGAATACAACTCTCAACTCATTTCCTTGTCTCGCCAGGTCGAAAAATCCGACATGTTGTTCGTATCGAGCATGAACGCAGCCATCACCATGGAGTCGACTCCATTGCCAGGCAACCACACCTCTGTCAGCACCACATACAGGCTTATTTTGGTCAACTCAGAACCATCCTCCTATGACAGTACATTGCCAATGGATTGTATAGACAAGCTAGTAACGCTAGAGCCATTCGACTATCCCGGAATGGCGCTCGCACAACAAGGTGATAGCAAACAACTCCAGATCGTCGACCAGTCAAATGATCAAGCTGTGTTCAAAGTTATCAAAGGACTCGACGGGAAGAGAGGATCAATTTCCCTAGAGTCCAAGAACATGACGAACTGCTTTGTTCACAGTGGTGCCCAAGCCGGCGAACAAGTTACATTGGATGATTTATAAATTGTTGATTTTCATCACTGTCGAAGCAATTTCCCTTTCATACGCCGATATGTTCTCAACTTTGTTGTCATCATCGAGCAAAAAGCCATTGAAGCCAGCGCGGGGTAGGGCCCACCACCACTCGCCCCGCACTCTACGCTACCCTCGCCCACATCGACAGATGTGGACTTTCCACAAAATCCGATCACCACTCCACCAGCACGAGCCCCGAATCTTTTCCCTTTTTGAGCGTTACACAAATCCAAACTGAAAATATAGGGGAAAATAGCTTAAGACGGATACACTCAACTCGATGAAATAATCGAGTTGAATTAGTTGCGGGAAGAAACATTTTAACACATTTTGTTCGTTTTACTCTTCATATCATAATAAATAATAATAATTTATTTAAATTATATTAAAAATATATATATATATATTATCATATTA
>LIEC01000287.1:0-21159 GCA_001925005.1 Drosera capensis
TTGTAAGCTCGAGCTCGGCTCGATTACATTTCGAGCCGGGCTCAAACTCGACTCGATAGGCTCGATTCCGGATTCATTTCATATTTTTCTTAAAAAATATTTGAATATATATATTAATATATAATATGAAATATGTAAAAAATATATATAATTTATATAGGAGTCTCATTTAGGCTCGCGAGCCGTTCGAGCCGAGTATTAATGTGCTCAGGCTCGGCTCGATTAGGTACTCGAGCCGGCTCGAGCTTGGGCTCGGCTCGAAAAAACCGAGTCGAACTCGAGTATTGGTCGAGCCGAGCCCGAGTAGCTCACGAGTAGCTCGGCTCATTTACAGCCCTAGTCATGGACTATCCTAAATCTCAATTTTCTACTCTGAATTGAGAGCGCATATTTTTCAAGTCAATGATTATTTGTCCTTTATGTTCCTGTAGTTGTATTGCTGGAATATAAGCATCTTTCACCGCAATACGATAGATTTTGGACCATATTTGCTGCTCTCATCTCTTTCCTAGAGTTTCCTATATGCCCATTTGTCTTTTACTATGTTACTTCTTGTTTATGATTTGCTCATTATATCATTACCTTGCTCTTACCGAAAACAGAAAATGTTCTGTAAGAAAAAAGGATTCTACATTCTGGAATAGTTGAGGGAATAATCTTGCATATGCTGTAATAATTGCATTTTGGATTTCCATGTAGCTTTACGTCTAATTAGACTGGATGGTTTGGGTGCATCATTGTAGTCACGCTTCAAGGCTTGTTTCCGGCGGTGTTGCCTCTTTCGGAAAGAATGCAGTATCTTTGTTTGCATCATTATTCCATGCTTACATATCATTTTTAGAGTGCTTCTTTTGCTGAGGTATGGATTTATATGTCTTCATTTATTTGGTTGAGCGGAGAGAAAATCATTAGCTCATATGAGTGGTTATTTGTTTTGGGCCAAGACCCTATGGTATGATGAGTGAAGTACTAATTTGAAGAGCTGCTATGCATGTAGTGGGGCTTGAATCAGAGCTTCAATAAGTGAACTAGGTTGGACAGGGTGAGCTTAAGCTATGGCCAAGAGCAAGGACCAAACACATAGTCAAATAAAGAAACTGAATAGTTGATTATCGTCCACATCTGCTGGTTTTGATTGGAGTTTGTAAAATTTCTTCTCATCTGGAAATATAATGGATTAAATATTAGGAACTCGTAATCCTCCTTGGATCATTGAACAACCAATTGCTTGTTATACTGTCAAGTATAAGCATGACCACGGATATTGTGTCGCAATTTTACCGCGACATGGGGCCATGTCCTGTATATTCTTAGGTAAAAAGCTGGTAATGTTGCAAATTTCTCTTGTTCTCTGTGTGGGTATGGATTTAATTTGTATGGGTATGGATCTCTTGTTCTCTTTGTTTTTGAATTGTTCCCAAAGATCTTGCAGCCTTTTTCCTAGTGAGAAGCTGATACTAAATATATATTTATAGGGAACTGAAAGTGCTAGAGTAGTTCTAGGAATCTCTTCATAGACTGATATAACCTAACATCTAACAGCTCTCGCTTAAGCTGACCACCGATTCTTTGCCTTGTGCGATGAAGCTGTCCAGCTTGACACCGTTGTATTTTTTTTTCTTGAGAATTCAATTTAATATTTGATATAGTGATTCTTCACCTGTAAAGACCTCATCCTCATGCCTTCTGAGTTTGGTGCCATTGTAGCGTGCGTGCCAATCAGGTCACCTCTCATGGAAGGAAGAGCTGCTTCTTGGTCGATGCAATTTAGAAATTCGATTTTGAGCATTTTCAAGCGATACTGTTAAATTTTTTCGAAGAGCTTCGAGGTATTTTACAAGTTAACCATATATTGCACTGGTTGTCTATCGCTTCTTCTTGGAAATGTTGCTTGATACTCCCTCGGTCCCATATTATATGCAACACTTTTAATCATTGCACTATTCAACACGTATTTTGAGGAGTTTCGTGTTTCGTCTTAAGAATATACAAAAAATACGTCAAGTAAAATATAC
Organism: Drosera capensis; assembly: GCA_001925005.1. Classification (NCBI taxonomy): domain Eukaryota; kingdom Viridiplantae; phylum Streptophyta; class Magnoliopsida; order Caryophyllales; family Droseraceae; genus Drosera; species Drosera capensis. The sequence continues at coordinate 2,016 of LIEC01000287.1, forward strand.
AACCTAAACTATCATTAGTGTTTCACGAGAATTTTACGAAAAATGATGTTTGATCGTCCCACTACACAAGTCAAATTTCGGCTTGACAAGTGTTATATTCAAAGTGTTGCCTATAATTTGGGATAGAGGGAGTAGAATTTATGGTTATAGGACTCTTGGAACATCCTTTCAATCTGATTGTACTTTGTAATTTTCTTGGAATGTTTTATTGTAAGACTTCATGAAATTTATCATCTTTCCATCTCCACACCAGGATAAGGTAGTAATAGGAAACAAAGTCTCTAAATTTTACAACTTATTTTTGTTTGGCTTGCCAATAATCATTGAGGTTTTAGTATATATCTGCTTCACACTTCATCATTGCCTTGGCTATAGATTGCTTTTTTTTGCCTTGGAGATCGTTCGTTATTTCCTAGGATAGATGTGCTCTTTAGTAGTTGATCTCTCCAGCACTTGGATTAGGTTTTTCAATATTCAAATACCGATGTGATTTTCATTGGAGATTTCTGCTTTGTTTCCTGGATACAGAATCATGGACAATGGGCTAGAGTCAAGACTCCTCCTAACACCACGAGGTGATGAAAATAACAGTTTAAGAGGAAGGATCTGGACAGAACTCAAGCTTATATGGAAAGTCTCTTTTCCTGCAATCATTTTTCGTGTGAGTTCGTTTGGAACGAGTGTGGTGACACAATCCTTTGTCGGACATGTCAACACCACAGAGCTTGCTGCCTATGCCCTTATTCAGACTATATCAGGACGATTTGCCTATGGAGTACTGGTAAGCCAATGCTATCTTCTTCCTTGGTATGGTTCGTTCTGCGGCTTAATTGACGGTTGTAAACAGAATTTGCTAGCTTCTAGATGCTTGTTTGTTACTACTTGTAACGGATAAACTCAACAAAAGTTTTTCTATTTCTCTCTCATCTTCAGCTAGGAATGTCGAGCGCAACTGAAACACTCTGTGGCCAAGCTTTTGGAGCTCGGCAATATCACATGATGGGCATATACTTGCAAAGGTCATGGGTTGTTGGTACGGCGACGACCGTTGCCTTGCTTCCATTCTTCATTTTTGCAGCTTCTATGTACAAATTACTTGGACAGGGTGAAACAGTATCCGACGCTTCCGAGGAGATATCATTATGGTACACCCCTGTTGTTTATACATATTGCTTCAACATGACTGTGCAAATGTACTTGCAAGCACAACAAAAGAACATGATCCTTGGATGGCTATCTACGGTTATGTTTGGGCTACACGTTTTTTTGTCCTGGATCATTGTGGACAAACTTGATTGGGGAGTCCCTGGAGCAATGGGCGCTCTGAACTTTTCGTCTTGGGCATTGGTTTTTGGTGAGATCATATATGTCATTGGAGGTTGGTGCCCGAACACATGGAAGGGATTCTCTCTTGCAGCCTTTAAGGATTTGTTTCCAGTTCTAAAACTATCCCTCTCCTCGGCGGTAATGGTATGGTAAGTGTTCCTCATTCTTTACAGTCCCAATTGTAAGAAGTGCGACAACATTTACTGCTGCGCTTGACAATTAAAGTGTACAATATGCTCGAGTTGGGTTCTTATAATTATTATCCTTCGATTTGGACAGTCCAAGTGTATCGACGCTTTTATATATTTGCTGAAAGAGACTTCACTAGACCAATTTGTTTATTGTTTAGAAACTGAAGTTACATTAGTTTGTTTAGAAAATAGCATCTATAATAAACCTTACCACTCTTCTTTTTCATAATCGCCATTTTGTGCATTCCTAAGTTCATCTACGCCTCATCCTTGCAAAAATAGGACAAAGAATGCTATGGAATTAAATGTGTCTTTGTTAATGAATGCATGCGCCTATAGGTTAATGCAACTTGTCACGAACGTTTAGGGTATTGCATTTAGTGTTGAATTGTGTCATTCCAAATTTCCATTATCAATTTATCATTCCTTATGTTAATTGCATAATTGTATCACTCAAATGAATAAATCTCCCTATTGTAAGTGGTGACATTGTTAATTTTATCTAGCCTCTTTTTCTAGTTTATGGAAACATGCAATTGATTCGTCTAACTGCTTCCTATGGATTTATATCTAGTGTTTTTTTTATTTGTAGTCACTTTTATAAGGAGTTTCACTTATTTATATATCAAATTAAAGGGTTGATGTCAGATTGATAACTGATCATATAAACGTAATTGGACCCATGGGTTGATACTTCTTCAAAGAATAAGTCGATCATAGGTTAGTTCCTACGCAAAACATTTCTTAGGTGTTTAAAGTAAGTTTGCAATTTTATTTTATTTTTTACTTCAGCTTTAGGCATTAGTACAGGTAATTGATGTACTGTACATCACATCAATTTTGTTGACCTTTTCCCCTTCGATAAGCATTTTCTGATGGACAATATTTTTGCTTTACTAGCCTCCAGTTGTGGTACAATTCTATTCTTGTCTTGCTTGCGGGGTTATCAGAAAATGCAACTGTTGATGTATCTGCTTTCTCCATCTGGTGAGTTTTCCGCCAAGATTTTTGCTGTCATGATTATCTTTCTTGTCGAAATATGATATTAACTCCTCAACTTTCTCAGCCTCAACATCAGTACATGGGTTTACATGATATCCCTGGGCTTCCTGACCGCTTCATGGTATGCCAGTCTTCAACTTGTCTACAAGCTGATTCATGACTGTTTTCTGCTCGTTGGGAATAATCCCATATGAATATTACCATTATTTGGTATTGGATACCCCTGACTCATGATTTATCCTGTGAACCACATCGGCTGTTTTAGCATATGCACTGATGCCAGTAAGTACTGATGGAATGACAGTTTTACCTCTCTCTTTTTTCTTATTCTTCTTCTTCTTTTTTTTTTTTTTGCAGTGTGCGTGTTTCCAATGAAATTGGAAGAGGAAATGTGAAGGCGGCCAAATTTTCCACAGTTGTAGTACTGTGTGTCTCGACTACTGTTGGACTTGTGTTTTGGATCTTGTGTCTCGTCTTTGGTGCACAACTCCCATACTTGTTTACAAGCAATGATGAAATTGCAGCGACTGCATCTGATCTTTCTGTCCTCCTTGCCTTCACCATGCTATTCCAGAGTATCCAACCTGTGCTCTCAGGCAAGTTTATTGCTCCACAAACGCAGATCCTAATTATTTATGTACATTGGAAAATTTCTACAAACCTTCCTCTGTATTCGTATCTAAGGTGTCTGGAATCCCTTTTTTGGTAGTCCAAGTTATTAACTACTTGTGCAATCTCTTTTTGCTCACTCGCCTTGTGATTATTCTGCCTTGGCACATGAAACCAAGGAATCTAGAGTCAGAGGGATAAAAGATTTCTTTTATTTTTTGTTCACTCGCTGACTTGGAGTTATAAACAGAGATTGCAAAAGCAACTGCTGCTTGTGAGGTTTTTGGTCATTTTCATGTATGATTTTTAGTTACCTCTTCCTGTAACGCGTTGTCTTATCGTCACCTTTGACATTTTGTATTATGATGGCCATATGAATTCCTGGCGTGTTCAATGTGATTGAGAAAGGTAGAATCATTTTCATGACGGACAAAACGCCATTTAAGTTCTAAGATTTTGTCTTTGAGGCTGTGTTTTGATAGGAAGTTCTCTACAACTGAGATTATTATTTACTGCTCTCTCCCGGACGCCGTGCTGTTGAACAAAAATCTAACAGTTTTCCAGTTTGTTACTATTGTAAATGCATCTAAGTCCTTTCTTTCTGTTAACAGGGGTCGCTGTCGGTCTCGGCACACAGGGCAAGATTGCAGTTGTTAATATTTGCACCTATTACTTGATTGGGATTCCCATTGGACTTGTGCTTGATTACGTATTTCATTACGGTATTAAGGTACGTTGTATCTTGTTGGATATGAATAGTTCTCTTGTTGAATGTGCAACAATAGGTGCAGGCTAAATTGTTTATTGATCTGTTTTGTCATCGCAGGGAATATGGATTGGAATGTTGTGTGGAATAGTGACACAAACAATCGTCCTTTGTTATATGACATGGAAAACGGACTGGGATGGCGAGGTAAAAATTCTGAATGAAAATGAACCATTTTACTATTTTGTTTATGATTAATGCAGGAATCTGCATTTGTTATCAGCCGATTGCTTGCTATGCAAATCCTAAGATACATGGACAGCTTGTCTAGGTTGCAATGTCCATGTTTTAAAGCTAAGAAGTAAAAAACGCAAGGGTCTTTGTCTGAAGAGCGTAATACCCACCACGATCTGAATCCAGAATAACAAGATCACGGCGAGATTTTTTTGCAACTCATATCCTCGTTCCACTTCCAAGTGGTCACTAATTTCGGCTTTTCGTGATATGTTTATTTAACTTGAAGATCTAATACAAGTATTCCTTCTTGTTAATTCTTTTCAGGTCAATAAGGCTGCTGAACGTCTAGATCGATTTTTCTTGAAATCCTCGGCAGAATCTGATCAAAATTCTGGACAGACCTAAGCGACAAAGGTTGACACTGAATCCGAATTACATGAAAGCTTCAATAAATTTTCTTCTCCAGCTTCATGGATGCTGAGTACCTGTGAAAAGTCAATCAGGAGCGAGGAGGCCTGTGTTGAGATTCGTAGTTATCGTGATGATGCCTTTCTGGTCACTGTTACCACTCTGTTTGTCATAGTCCATTATCAATAATGTTTGCTTACGAGGTACATTTCAAGCGGCTCAAAACATTTTCTTCGAGGAACATAGATTTGGGAGCAGGCAAGCTCTCGATGAGTTGGACGTGATTTCTTTCATTTTTCGAACTGAAATAGATTCGTGCCCTGCTACCAGTTTGTAATCTGATCATTTATGATTAAAAATAGTTTGCATAGTGACGGTGTTAGCTTGAGACCGAAATCGCAGTTGAAAGTTGGAGCATGTCACTATGTCAGTCGCCAAAGTTCTTGCGAGGCAACAAGCTTAGCTTTGTTAGTTTCATCATGCCAAGAAGGCTCATAATTGTCTTCTTTGTACCTTCTGCCAGGTCTAGGTAAGTTGATTTGCGTATTTTCCATGCGCTATTAAAATAAAAAATCCATGCTTGGAGCAACTGATGATGATCGTTTGCAAGGATTGAAAACAAAAAATTTTCAACATGAAGAAACCCAAGTTTTGCTCGAGTTACTGTACATCTATATCCTCTTAAATTTCAGTTGCACAGGCAACACGTAAAGTGCATTGGCATTGCTCACAAAGAGCTTTGTCAATCTACTGATAACTGTAACGCATGAGCCACTGTACAGATGAGGCACATCTTACATGAAGGTGGCAAGCATTCGCACTACTATGTTTCACAACAGCGAATAGCTTTTAAAGAACATCTGTGAACATGGGATTTACAGTTATTGATTAGATTCTTAATAGGTTGTATGCTGGTAAATCTTTCACGCTGGTGATATCTTCTAGCTCAAGCTCCCGTTCCAGTTGTGCTCTTGTAGACTTCAGAACATCCTGAAAAAAAGTCCTTCAGAATTTTTCCCTTATTATTAGAATGTCCGAGGATTGGTAGCAATCAAGAACAACTCACATTGAACTCCATGTACGAAGCATGCTTTGCAAGCCATTGGGCGTCCATCATCCGGAAAGCCACACAGAAGAGGCCGTCAAAAGCCATTTCATCTTCTACAAGAAGTTCCAAAAAATGCGCCGCTGCTGCTGAAGTCGGTTTCCCTGCAATAAATGCAACATAAGAATATGCTACGGCACAAAAATAGTTGCTCTATGCACTCGGAAATATACTCCTCTGGCAATAAATGAACTTGAAGTAGAGATATCTAATCTTCGTTGTGGCTTCATAATACTTAACCCGTTTGATCTAAATAGTTGATACTATGTCCCAACTGAAGGCCGAAATTGAATTTTCCGTAAATCTCAGTCTTCAGATTTATACCACTAATTGCTTAGATCTTAACCGAAGAGCTTTATAAAAGAGCATCACTAAAAGTAACTAAATCCAATCACCACAGCTTTCACATCTAATGGCATATTTTTCTCAGATATGTATCATCAGAGTATAATACATTGGAAAACCCTAAATGTTCATCAGGAGATAGAGTTACTTACCAGATTGAAGGTCCATCATTTGCGCCAACATGAAGGATATGTTGACGCCTGCTACAGCAAAAGGATACTCCCATTCAGCTCTTTTGCCTTCTCGTTTGTGCAACAGATTCTGGAAAGCCTCCTGTTTCAGGAAGAATTCCAATAAACATCTAGAAGATACTAAAATCCCTACTTTCAAGAAGAAATATGTCTGATTAGTTCAATGCTGAAATACACAAGACACGAAAGCACTTGAAAACCAAATCCATAGTGCATGTACAGATCAACATCATATAGTAGATATCATATTATATCTTAGTGATGACAACACTAACGATATATGAACAACCATGGGAAATATATCATGCATGAGGAAGATAAGTCCGAGAGAAAAACATACTGGGTACTCTTCAGCAAAGTAAATGAGATTCTCGAGTGATATATATCCTCCACCCCTGAATATAAGAACCTTTCCGATCAATGAACATTTCTGAAAGAGAATTCATTCCATGATTCAGTGTAAAAAATCCAACCTAAAATCAGTTGAAGGATCTTGACCTTGCCAGCCCATCTCCTTCCAGAGCTCTGATTTGAGGGGCGGAATTTCCTTACTAGGATATGCCAACCTCCATAGTTTCCGTAGTGCATCCTGAAACAAATTATTGCAAGTGTCTTGTTTAGATTGTCTAAATCTACTTCTGGAATTTTAATGAGAAAAAAAAAAGAAAAAGAAATCACGGAAGGGATGTGCCTGGAAGAATATCCTACTTGATGTTCCGTGAGTGTACCATCAAAAGGAACCTGAAGTCTCCCCTGAAGTTGTTTTAGCCTTGCTTCCTATGAATAAAAAACACAAATTAAGGCATCAAGTTAGTAGGAATCACATATATCAACAATCTGCAAGTATCAAGAATAACAAGCCTAGTACAGGAGTTTAGTTCTAAAAATCAAGCACCACATATATCACATTTGCAGCCATATGCAATCACTCCAGTGTCATGCATCCAAGAGAGCAAAGATCGGACTCTTGCTCTACTCTAGTGCACAGACATTATCCCCACACCATTAACCTTAGTATGATTCATTACAGATGACCTGAACAAACTTTAAGGATGTGAAAAAAGGATCTTCATTTAAAAAAAGATGAAAATCCATTTACTTATAAAAAGTACATATAGACATTGATATTAGCCATACTAAATCATACCTGTAAAGGACTGAGAAAAGGTTCTAGGAGTCTCCTTTGCCCATTCTGACCGGATGAACTTGGTGAGAAGAACCGTCCAAGGATTGTTCCAGATCCAATCACAATATTGGCTGCAAAAGCAATGACAGATATCCTATTAATGAAAATGCAAGTCTCCATGATATCACAAACACTGTAATCAACATTACGTAATATTCACAGCAGATTTTAGGAACAAAGCATATACTTGACCACTGTAAAGCAATACTTGAAAAGTGCAGCAAGTGGCTTCAGTATAACACCACCATCGGTTTGTTGGTGTTGCAGAAAGCAAGAAATTACCCTCATGTTAAGGCCCTGGTATCAATTTTGATCCTTGTTTTCTATTTTTGTTTCATCCTCCAAAGAATCCATATTAGTTGGAATGCATTTCTATTTTCTAAAACAAAGTAACTGAAGTAGAAAACAGACAACTAGAGAAAATGGGTTTTAGATCACGTTTCCTATTTACTCTGGGCATGGTATTCAGGACACCTTGTTTTCAGATAGAAAATCACTACTTTTGGTGAAAAGTTCTTTGTTTTGACAACTAGTTTTTTGTTTCTGTTTCCAGTTAAGGTTTTCACTATTTTTAGCTGCAATATCAAACACCGCTCGAACTACAACTTTTTCACTTGGGTCATCCAGAGACAGTTCCTTTTCTACCTGCTAGTTCTACTCGTCCAGTTAATTCATCTAATATATGCAGTCAAACCCATATAACCGGAAAAGGCTTAGTTCATCACTGTCATTGTTGCAACAGAAAGCAAGAATTATCCTTTCTCTAAAACAGAAACATCACAAAGAACAAAACCATGAAAATTCAAGCAACAAAGGAAATTCCCACAAACCTAACCACTGAGCCCACTGTGCAATCAGCTGCGAAAACAAAACCGTCCAATGCAGCTGCACCCGCTGCCTCTCGTCGTCCCAAATCCCTCGAACCACATACTTCTACACCTCAAATAACATCAAAATCAAAACCAACAACACTCATATCAAACTTGAGTCACTCGATTCACAACAAACCCACCTCGGCGAACTTCTCATCAAGCTCACGCCGATCATCGTCCCCCAACAACGGCTCGTTCAGATCCCCAAACCCTTTAGTCCCATAATGCTCCCGTCTCTTCCCGTCAACGTCACCGTGGTGTAGCCGCCTCCTCAAAGACGACATTGCCCGCCGATTCTAGCAATCGGATACACTGGGAACCCTAATCAGTGATCAATTGTCGATTTTGATGCGATCGAGGGGATTGTGGAGTGGCGGAAAAGGGGGAGAGAAAACCCCAGAAATAATTTGGGGGAGAGAGGAGAGGGGAGACTTTGATGTGTGAGGGGAGGGTTTGTATGTTGGCGGAGTGTGGTAAGAGGACCGAAAGATGACTTGTGTGTGAGGGAAGCGGTAAGCATTGGAGGATTGATAAATGAAATAGGGTAGAAGAATATATGTCATGAAAATATGTAATTTATTTTATATCAAAATTTATTTATAAGAAAGCTTTTGTTTCACAAATTATTATTACAGTATTTATTCAAAAAAAAATCTTTTATGATATAACTTAGTCGACATGATTTAAATCAATCCCAAAAACCACCATATATATAGTTAAAAATCAGTAATTGATATTAAAACAAAATGGATGAAGCTTGTTTTTTTTTTTAAAAAAAAAAACTCATATTATAATCTCAACCATTTATTTTTTGGATTTTAATTTAATAATTGAATTTTAACTAGATATATATCATGACATAAATCGTTCTGATGAAATACTAGTTCTTATAATACTAACAATCACATGGGGTTTGTTGGTATGTTTTAATAGGAGGGGAGATGAAGCGATGTAAAGAGATGGAAGGAAAAGGAAGAGGAGGTAAAATATGTAAGTTTAATTTTTTGTTATTTGTGAGTTCAGGAAGAAAAGTTGATTTACGTTACTAATTGATGTTTATGATTTTTTTTAATTGCCTATAGAGGGCGAAGTTTATTGCTCAAGATCAAAGGTACATACTTGGTTTACACATTCGGGAAGGTCACCACTCTAGATCCTTTGATAGTAGTGGCTGTCCGCTACAAAATGAGCTAATACATGAGGAGACTTATTTGCCTTCCTACTAACCCATAAGCAACAACATTCCTGAAATTTTATTACCATTCAATACAATCGTGGTAAATAACTATGTATCGATAAGTCCACCTTTGTAGCATTCAGCATGAATATTACTTTATCTACAATCAGATTCCATCGTTATCCTCTCTATTCATGATGTCTTGGCTAGCTCGAGTCCAAACTTGATCGTCATGGCTTCCCTTACTGCTGGTTGCACTTCAAAGGCCACCTTCTTCCCAGCTGCTTTGCGCACAACTCCCAGATGGTCTCTATTTTCTTGTCTCTCTGCAACATACCAACTCTAAAAGCTTCATTCTTTATCAAAGAGATCCAATCTTTTCTTCAAAGATGTGAACTTTTCTCTGCGTGATGCAACCTAGCTGTGATACCACTTGTTACGAGTTTGACCTAAATTCAATTCGAGAATCCGATGGATCAGAATATCACAATCAAACAACGAACAACATGAATAAGAAATAAAGCAACAACACGCAAGATTTAATGAGAGAAAAACCCGATCACCGAGAGAAACAGTCTAGAAGAAATAATTCACTAATCGAATCGTACAATTACAATGATGATCTCTCTTTATCTCCCAATCTCTTTTATGTTTCGCTGAAATCCTATATGAAGCCACTCACAATCTCTATTATAATCCTCTTGAGATCGATATACAACAAAGTCAGGCCCACGCCTGACTTTGTCGTGCCCAGGGTTGATTAGGCCTACGCCTGGAGGCTTTGTACTTTTTCCTGGTTCCATCTGTTTGTGCAATGGCCTACGCCCAAGCGCCACCTATGCCTGTGTTCGAGCGCTTTGAATCTTCTCCTATGCTTGTCATCTGACGTCGAACTGTTTTATCACCTAACTTCTTCACAACAATTTCAACAATCTCCATCTCATCGTAAGGAGTTCTAGAATCGATTTGAACCTCCCGAAACACACAAAACACTAGATTGAGTAGTTGTCTTCGAACCCTTCTCGGGCACGTCCTTGCACAATCTCTCGTGCCCTACGCCTCACACATAAACTGGAGTCCGCAACCTTGACTCCATCAAATCTGATAGCCCCCAATGACTATTTGAAACTACATCATCTGTATGCGAACCTAGGATTTAGGGTCTCAAGAGTTAAGCTCCCTCATGCTTTGACATATTCCCATGAATACTCTTCCCAATACCACCACTAACTTCAGCAATCTCGACTTCCTCAGCCCAACTCAAAGCCCTAGCCATAAATGATCTTACAACCCGAGCCTTCAATACTACACTCTTAGCCCCCTTAGCTTGTTCACCCTTCATCGTATCACTCTTTTTTCTTTTTCTTTTTTGTTTTCGATTTCATTTTAGATTTTGACTTAGCCTCAATTTAGTGCTCACAACACTCACAACTTCAACCTTAATCTTCCTAGGTCATCCTTTGCCATACACCATGAAGATGAGGTCACCAACAAGATTGCCTTCGGTGAGTAGGGCAATCGCCCTCCCATCTCCCCCTCTCAATTCTATATCAATTAAACATTACTTTTTTTCAATACGATTATTTATGTAGAATATTTACTTTTCTACTAATAAAATTATTAGATTTATATCTAAGATTACCTCCCTTCATCTACGACATCCCGCACGATGACAGAGGACAATGAGCACGTATGACAACGATATAAACCATCATTAAAATGATGTAAATATTGTGTGATTCCCAAAGTCATCACTTATACGAAACCAACACTAGAATTTTTTGGTGATAATAAAAGACCATCACCAAAGAGTTAAATTTGATTGAAAATTAATATTCCATCTATTCCATTATATAGGCAATATTACGTAGTATCCATATTATTTATTCTGCATTTCAATGCGTTACTTTTTGTATGTAAATGATATGATATAAATTTTATTTCGGCCTAGGATTATAGTTTATAAATTTACAAAAAAACATCGTTTGATTATCCCGCGAATCATTCGTATTATGCAACTTTTTTGTCCACGGAGCCCTCCATTGTCTATATTATGCAACAGAGGGAGTAGTTGGTTTTCGACCGACCAACCACCCTGTCTTCAACAGCGACGACCTCTTGAATATAAATTTCATTGAAAATCATTGAGGCAAGTTGGTTTTGTGACTTGATTTAACTATCAAAATATTTATTATCATTTGATTTATAAAAATTGATTGCGTCAAAACTTTCAAATAATAAATCATTTGTAATTATTCTTATATCATATAGAATATTTTGAAATGATTTTATATCTTAATATGAAAAAACTTACTTATAAAATAATATATTTATAAATAGTTTTTTTGATGGCTTTATATTAAGTCATCACAAAATGATTTAGAATTATTTGACGAAAACTGAAAGCCGTATCAATACTGATTTTTTATGACATTAAAAACGATCATAAAATATATTTTCATTTTGACGTCAAAAAATTTCTTAACCTTCCAAAAACAAACACATATGATGGCATTATCTATCACAAATAACTTTTGGTGATACTTTTTTGTTCCATGAGAGAAAAATATGATTTTGATGACGGTTTTATTTATCCATCATAAAAAGACATCATCTCGTGACGATTTTAAAAAACCATCATCCTCGTCCGTCACACATAAGTATCATTCTTATAGTGAAGGAAAAAAAATAGTGGATTATTTGTTGAGCATTATTTTAGCAAAGTTGTACTTTGGGATTATTTTTCTTATCTCATCTTAGTGCAATATTCACTTAAAAAATTATTATTGTTATTATTTGTTTCTAGGTATAATATTCAACTTCTCCTCTAAACAAATTATTTTATTATCTCCTCCAAGTAAAGTATAAAGTATGTTAGAGTCCGTTTGATATTACTTTTGTTTCTGTTTTTAATTTTTAATTTTGCTGATTGATGAAATCAAAGTGTTGCTTTATGATTTTTATTTTTGAAACGGATAAAACACAAGCATAAAATAAAAAATCATGAAAAATGCTTTTTATTTTTTTTATCCTGTTCTTCTAAGTGTTTTATTTAAGATTTTTTTTTTGAAAAAAATTATTTTATTTTATAAAGTGAAAAAATTATTTTCAATTTTTTATTACTATTGCTTGTTTTGATTTTCATACCAAACAACTCCTTTAGTTTCCATTATTGATCATTTTTTATGTAAATAGTTTTGATTTTCATTATTTTTAAGAATGATATCCAATAAGATTAAAATAACACAATTAAAATAAAAAAAATAAGAATGATATCCAATAAGATTAAAATAACACAATTAAAACAAAAAAAATAATTTTTTAATTTTAATTTTTTATTATTCGTTATTTAATATCAAACATTTATTTTAACGTAGTTATGTTATAAAACACATTTTGTTTTAATTTTTTTAGTTAACAATGCTGGGATTCAATTTAAACGGAGGACGTTCTGAACAAAACTCTACCTCTCTACAAATACCAACGGCGCCGCCACCACGCCGTCTCCGCCACCGCAATCCGCCGCCGTCGTTCCTCCTTCCGTCATCGTCGGCACGATACTCTACTACGCTTCTGCGAATTGGAGTTTGACTGTTGACTGATCCTCTCGTTTTTAATTTATTAGGGTTTTGAACTGGTAGTTACAGTGTTGGAGTTGGAGTGAGAGGTTGATTTGGTGGGAGAGGGAAGATGGAGATGGAGAAGACTCCTGCTGCTCGTGCGATGGAATGGAGCATCGAGTTCGAGAAAGGGATTCGATCGCGGAAACCTGGTTGGTGATCCAACAAAATGTGAATTTGATTCCTTTTTGTATGATGTTGTTTTTGGAATGTGAATAGTGAATAAAAGTCTATTTTAGATTAGTTTGTGAATTTCAGAAAATATTGGATTCGTAGAACGAGGTGTGCGAGTGCTCAACTCAACTTATCCAATGTCAAAAGCTCCCGTTTAAATTAGGGATTGGAAAAGTAGGATGTACGAAATTTTACCTTGGGATCTGAGCGGCAGTATACGAGGAGTAGTGTCTATGACCGAGGCATTCTTGACGGAAATTGAGGTGATGCCAACTTGATGCAACCTCAATTTCAGGCTAGAAGCGTGGTCTGTGAATAATATAGGAAAATGAGAGGATGTTTATACAGAAATTGTATCTAATATGCATATGATGTGCAGCCAAAAAGTATGGGGATAGTAGACGTGTTTTCTAATATCAGAATTGGGATGACGGGATTGTCTAAGAAAGATTAAACTCATTGTACAGTACAATGATGTGTAGCTGAGTATTGTCTAATATTAGAAGTTTTTTCTAATAGTACAATTGTACTATTGTACTTGTGTTTGCTTGGACAGGATGTGTAGTGACTCGTTAGTCCAGTTTGTTGCTTGTTTCCACAGAAAGATGATCTTTTTGGCTATTTTGGCACTTCCTTTGTTCTTTGCATTACATTTTTTATGTGGTCTTTGTTCTGTATGATTTACATTGTTGGTTGCATCGCTACCATTTTTTGTTGGACGTATATAGCTCTTGATGATATATGACGAAGATTGGATTAATTCTGCGGGAAATGCTGCTTTTTTGTTGTCTAGGACAATCTTTTGAATCAATAAAGAAGCTTGGGCAGAGACTTGTTGAATGGAACAAAGGACCGAAACATACTGTCACGATGTGTAATATGTTTGACATGGTTCCTGGGGAAGAAAGGTTATTTGCCGATGGAATTCTTCTACGACTTGCTACTACGTTTGCATCAGGGGATAAGGATACCAGGATTTGTGTGGTCAAGGCCTTCTATTCCACATTCAGACGTTGTGGTAAAAAAGGTAGAGGAGAGTATTTGATCCTAACGATGATGAGTTTGGACAATAAACGAGAGCTGTTGAGGAGGATAAGAGCAGTTTTTTATGATGGAGATGTGGAGTCCAGAGCATTGTGTTTGATTTGCTTTGGGTGTCTATCCATTATCGCAAAAGGTGTTCCCGAAGTACAATACATAATACTTTCAAGTTTGAGATCTAGTCATGTTTTGGAGGTGAGATCACTTCACACCTCTCGAGTATAGGATTCTTAACTTTGGCTGTGGTACTAATTTCTGATATTCTTGACCGTGTAATTTTTTGAGTCTTTCTAGATGAAGGCATCATTGTTCGCTGCAGGATGCATTTCTGAGTTGTCGAATGACTTTGCGGCTTTTTTTCTAGAAACATTGATCAACATAATCACCGTACCAAGCACATCGTTGGTTTTGAGGCTTGCAGCGATGCGGACTTTTGTCAAGTTAGGAAACTTCCGCTCTCTTGCAAGGAAAGCTCACAAGGTTTTCTTTGTTATGCATTTTCCATTCGTTTAGTTGTGGGCTGGAATGTGTTACGGCCCTAGACTTTTAGTAGTCAACAGAGTATAGTGTCTGATTAACAGTGTATCAGTTGACCACTTTGAAGATTACAGGTGGCCTGTTGTTCGCTACCAAGCTCTCTAGTTGTGTGTGGGATAATGGGAGTTAAACATGATTAGTTGGTTAAAGTCTGATGTCTCTCTATCCAAAACTTTTGCTAGGTTCAAAGTTGAAAGTATCCATGCCTCATTGTGGATTTCTAATTAACGTGAACATGTAGTTTTGAATTTTTTGTAGGTGCAGCTGTGCAGCATCTAAGGTTTAATGGCCATGACTATCATTCCAATAACTTCACATTTAAAGGCCATTTATTGCTTACCGATGTTCATGTACTATTCAAGTGCGATTGAGATCGACCTCTGGTAGTTTTAAGGCTTTTAATCCTCGAGTATAGATAGTCCGTGTTCAGGCATTTGGCCGTAGGTTAATGTCCATATCATGTAATGGTAACCTGCATGTTCATAAGGAATAATGGGGATCACGGGGGATATATGGTAAATATTTTGATATTTTTTTTTTGGGTAGGTGGGATCGGAGCTTGTGCTGAAATATCCAGAAGAGGAGCTTTCAATTGCCATGGCGATCTCACTTACAAAAATTGCTATCAATTCAATGCCCCTGATTTTTGAACAGGTAACTTCATTGTAATTTGTATATCTATTTTTCTTCAACATGATGTGTAAGTGAAAGTATGAGATCTATTTGGATACATCTGATCTGTACATTTTTAAGTTTTTTCAACATGATTCCAATGTTATATTTGGCAGCTTTCTCTGTTTCTCGTAGATGTCAGTTAGGTATTAAGTGGTTACAGATATCTCCTTAACATCAAAATCAAGCCTTTGTTCGTCTTATCTTTCATTCAAGGGATTACATTTAACTTTCAAGCCTATTATTGGTCTGAAAATACTTGTCTATAGAATGTCCGATTAAATAGGAGACCTTCATGATGTAGGATGATCTCCAGAAAGCACATAATATGAGAGACAGCTATGTCTTCAGTTCTAGGCACGACCATCATTCAGCCAAATCGAGCTAGTTGCTTGTATCTCGAGTGTCTAACTTCCACTGTTGATGCTATCCACTATTGCTTTTTTTTGTTTAAGGCCTCCACTTTTTGTTTTCAATCGTTGCATTACTTCTAAATCTTATTTTGTGTCTTTGAATGCAGTTTGGATTGCTCTTCTCATTCCTAAATCAGACCACAACTTTGCCTCTGCGAGCTACAGCTTTACGCTGTATTCATTATATTCTAAAGAGGAAAGGGTATCATATACTGATCAGTGGATTTTCATCTGAGAACCTTTTCAAACTGTTGTATGAAGCCGATCTGCCTTCATCTTTAAGATGTGAAGCCTTAAAGATCATCCTCCTGGTTATTTTCGTCCATAAAATATCTTTCTTCCTCAATCTGCGAGTAGGAGTAATTTTTTGAACTTCAAGCTTTTACTAGGTTGTAATCTCTGAATTCTTGGTTTACAGGTCATCTCATATATGTCGTCTGATGTGCTTTTGATGCATGTGCATGAGCTTGAGAAGCTGTTGATGCTCTCCGAGAATTCCACTGTATCGAAATTTGTTTCGGAAAGCCTTCTAGAGATGCATGTTATTGTTAAGATGTCTTGTAAACTGAATGGAAGGATAGAAACAGCGGGTGGCGAAGTTTTCCCTGACCATCTTTCTCGTGTTGCATCTTTGTTTTGTGATCGACTGGCTGAGTTGATGAAGCTTGTCTTGAGTCATAACTGGCGCTTTGATATGGTAAAACAATTAAAAATCTTGCTGAAACTTCTCCTTCATCTAGTTAATGGTCAACCACAGCTGGCTTCTTTCATGGTAGAAAAATTGTGTTCAGTTATTTTATACAATGTGACGGATCGTGGGATGGGTGTGGACAGCACAATTTCAACTTCTGAAGTTCATGTGGTTGTTGGAGAAGGAGACAAGAATTTAGAGAGGTTCATGTTTCTATTGTACAGGTTTTTCACAGTTTGCCTTGAAAGTCTTCATGAAGCTGGGGCTGCCACTACAGTAGTTTTCTGCAGGCTTAAAAATTTGGTCAGTTTTGTATGCCAATGCAGTCTATTCAGTTGTTCTACACACACACTTTATACTCTTCTTTTGTATCCTGTTGCCAACTGGACCTACGTCTTATCTGAGGCAAGTACTGATAATGTCCAACACACCCCGATCAATCTTGTTGGTAATTATCCTGAAATAGAATGTTTTATTACTGAGTGTCCAAGGAACATCCTGGCGGGAGACAAATGGTTTGCTTATGTTGCTGGAAAATATGCTGCATGCAATGGATCTTGGTCTATTGCTAATTCTATATTTGAAAACCTATATGTGAGTACTCCATCTGGTGCCTATTCAAGGTGGCTGAGAGCCTTGGCTCAGCTGGGTTATTCAGAACGATGTGCGCACTCACTTTTCATGAAAGTAGGTTCCTCTGGTTCCTTAAACCATGTTCTCTCTGGTGAATTCATAAAAGAGCTTGTTGCTATATGTGATGGACTTTCTTCCACTGAGAAAATGTTGGCAGTGAACGGCACACCAAATCAGACGTTTTGTTTTCAAAGATGGTTCTTGGTATTGAGACGGAAGGGCTTGGAAGCCCTAGTTGACATTCTAAAGCTACTTTGCTCAGTCCAACTGGGTAAGGACGACCAAATTGCTTCTCCTGATAGCTTAATGCCTCTCGAGCAGATGTCTCAATTACAGTGCTTTCTGGATGGAATATCTTCAAAACTCGAAAGGGCGGCAGGAGAGTGTGATTTACTAGCCTCATCTTTCTTCGACATGGATAGCAAAAGCTTGAAGGTCATTTCCACCCTTGCGTTAAGCTGTTCACTACTGGCTTTTAGTATTGGATTTGCTTATTTTTATCCAAACTCATCTGCTTTGGAGGAATCAACGTCCTGCGCCTCAAAGGGTTCAGGCTACTGTCTTCATGTGGCTCTTGTACAGAATCTCATGGGGCGGCTATGCCATACAGACTCAGATTCCTGTGTGACTCTGATGTCACTCTTAAGATCCGATGGGCTGCATAAGGCTTGTTTTCATTCACAACCTAGATTCCCTATGTCTAGGACTGGTTCCCAACCTGTCATGATTCGAAGAGCTTGTAGAAATGCCGTTGAAGCAGTCGCTTGCTTGCAGGAGTCCATGGAAGGACAAACACAAGATGGGTTGCTCCGTGCTACTCAGAATGGCACACAAGTTTTGATGAATGTCATCAAAGATTGGATCCATTTCACCTTTCAACTTCCTACATACTTCTTTAAAGTCAGGTATGCATGATTCCTCTTTGTGTTGAAATTGACGTCTTGTTGATCTTGCACTTTGTGACATGGGAATTGGGATTGATATTAAAAAGCACTTAATCCTAGAGTAGGGAACAAAATGATTGATAAGCTTCATGCTTGGGGTTTTCACGTATATGACTTTGTGATGCGTATGTCAATTTCACACATGCAGGTCGTGTATTGGCGCTTTTCTCTTTGTTTCTGGTTTCAATTCTAAAAGTGGAGCTGAGCCTGTGATACCGCAAGGTTCTCATCTTTCACTGAACCTGTGTCTTCGGTTGGAAAATGTGCCTCTTGATTTGATTTCACATTTGAAAAAGGTCCACTGCATCCTTCATTGCAAAACCTCCACCTTGATAAGGCCACATAGAGAACCCAGCGGGCAGAAGTTGATTGATCATCGAGCTTGGACGACAGACACCATGCTTCATATGCATGAGAAACTACGGAGCTATGTTCTGAGCACTGGAGACTCCATTGATGATCGCGTTTCTAGTGGTCACGAAGTTGTGGAGGCATGCATATCCTTTGTGACTAATGGTACGCGGCAAGCTTTCTCTACTTGCTTGCTTGATGTTTCTGCTTTTCGAGTCGGTTCTTACAAGATCCAGTGGCACAGCAGCTGTGTTGATGGTCGGGGGTTATATAGCACTGTTCTGCCCTTAAATGATGGTCCAGCGTTCACAATAGCAAAGCCATAGTCATGAGGAACCATCTGTGGTACTCTTTGGGTTCACTGCACTAAAGCTCTTTGTGGCGTAAGTCTGGAATCTGTGGGGTGATACACCATCGGATGACTTTTACGAACAGAAAAATCTTGATTTGTGCTCCGAAGTCTATTAAGAGATGGAAGGTAAAATTAATCCTCATCTTGGACCCAGTCTGCGCAAGGTCGACTTCTTTTTGACCTGGAGACATGGGTGACCTCAAGGGCTTGAAGTGGCATTGGCTGAACGTATCTGAGGAGGCGGCCGAGGCTGTTTGTTTAGCTGTAGGCGCCTGAAAAAACAACACTCTTTACACAATCCGAAGGCTCTTTTCCTGAATGGTGCCCGGTCCTGATTTTTTTCTTCTTCTTTCTTCCCTCC
>LIEC01000290.1:0-10928 GCA_001925005.1 Drosera capensis
AGGATATAGGCACGCGCCTTCTTATCTTTTCTAGGATTGACTTCATCTTCCTCCGCTGGTTCGACCGCCTCCCATAATTCCTGAGTATCTAGGATTGCCTCCATTTTTATTACCCATACCGTATAATTTGAGGAGTTCAGCATCGAAAAATTAAACGACATTCCGCCGCTCTCTTTTGACGCTTGTTGGGGAATAATTGACATTTTTTTTTAAAAAAATATCTCTTAATTACGAAAATGCCCCTTGACCACGTAATTACGAAAATGCTCCTTGACCACTTAATTACAAAAATGCCCCTTGACCATGTAATTACGAAACTGCCCTTTGACCTAGTATAAAAGGCTTCTTTTTTTTTCTCTTTTTCTCACAATGTCCGCCTCCCCTCTTCTTTTTTTTTTTCCCTGCTCATGTTCTTCTTCTTCCTTACTCCACCACCAACTTCTTCTTATACACCCAAATATTTCGGATTAAGAGACAACAAAGAAACGAACCGATCTCTTATCGTGCTTGTTCGTCTTTGGTGGCATCGTTTGTTCGCCACTGCGATGGTGTGGTTGGCCGGATCCAGGCTGCCTTGACTTGGGCAGTGGCTGTGGATCGAAGTTTGCTTATGGCGGTGGTGGCCGGATCGTCGTGGAGCTCTGATACCAAATGTAAGTTTGATACAAGAAGATTTGATGGGTTAAAACCCTTTTCTGATTTTGTTTTATTTCTTGATTGAGGTGTATTTGATACAAGAATTCCTAACCTATTTATTGGGCTAAATCAATGATGTGTAAACACGTTTTTGTACAAAAAACGTGTAATAGTGGTGACCGGTGGAATAATGATGGCCGGTGGTCAAAATTATTGACCAACCGCACTCCTTATATGAGAACCTACTACTTTTGGAGTCTACTTAACACCATGTTCGACACTAGATAACTTCTTCTTAGGCTCTTTCTCATTATCAATATTAACAGTACAATCCTTCTGCACATCAGTTCTTCTATCCTTCTTCACAACCCAAATTTTTCGAGGAGACACATAAACCTTATACTCCTCCTTGGCATGCCCCCATAGCTTACATCTTCAACAACAGATTGGCTTTCACTCATAAGTAACATGTTGTAATACTCTTCTCCCTAGGTCCTGTGAATTTGAAATCCCCCACCAGCTCCCTAGTTGTATCAACATCCATAAGGATCCTAACATACGAGATACTCTTCCTTTGTGTAGTCATTTGATCTATTCAAATGGGTTTCCCAACTTTACTAGAAAGCTTGTCAAGGACTACAGACTCCCAAAACTGCAGGTCTAGGTTGTTTCTAACAGCAGACTACTGATGTTTTGTTTTGGTGATTAGTTTCTAACACTTCTAAAAGTACATACCAATGAAAGCAAGTAACGAACATAGGATTTATATTGGTCCAGACATTCGTTATCAACTTATAATCGAAAGTTTAGTCCAGTTTTTCCTTGGTGACCAGTTTAGTCAATCCAAGAGATGAGTTCACTATCTTCTTTGTTTATGGATTATAAGACAACCACTTTTGCAAGCTAACTAACTTATCAAAAGACGAAAACCTAGATTCTTGCACAAATCATTCACTGGACTCTGCTACAGTTTTTGTTTTTCAGTGTAGACTAGTGAACTATCTTCCTGTTCTTTCTTGATTCAACTCACTTGAGCAGCTTTGAATCTTGGATTTTTTTTGCACACTTTGTGCGTTTAATCTCTCATTCAACTGCTTGTTTCCTTGAGCTTCTTTGATCCCCTTTTATAGGTTGAGGGAATGAACGCGTGACTTATGTACATGATCTGATGTGACAGCTGCTCACATGTGAACTTTCATTGATGCTGATAGCTCATCTTTTTCAAATTCTCATACTGTCATACTTTAAAACTCAAATCTTCAATTTAACTGATCTTCAAACCTCTGCCCCAACCTCAGCAACCATCTTTGCTGCACCTCAATTTGTACTCAGTACTGTTGAGACATCGTATACACCCAGTCCCTGCTACAACCTCTGCACCTAGGTCTTATGCAATCCATGCATTGTTGTGTTGGTCCTCGTCAACGAGTTCAATTCTAGATCCTGAAGCATTTGTAGGTCTTTCGTTGCCCATACATGTCTTACCTGCTTGGCCAAAATTCTCTGCAGTAGTCTGCGTTTGGTGGCCCATACAATGCTCTCCATCTGTGACCGTATCTTCTCTAGCATCTGACCTAAATTGTAGATACCTACCTAATTTTTAGCCTTAGCACACTAACAACATCATGACTAATACTCCTGAATTTTATTTATCAATTTCTATACAAGTGGAGGGATTACACATTCCTATTAATCTCCCTCTAAATTGATGCTAACAAAAGTCCTAAGTAAAACAACAAGCTAACTAACTAAATTACATTGTTTGATAAAAAAACTTAATCTAATTATTTAGACTAATGTGCAACAAAGAGTATTACATTTTATCTGTGATGCTCACTGCCTTAGCTGCGCTTGTGAGGCTGGTCCTTAGATGTTCTGTGGTGAGTTCTTCTTTCTGTATAGGGCTGCTCCCTCTGAGTTCTGTGTGGGGTTTGCTCCCCATGAGTTCTGTAGCTTGATGTTATCTCCCCTTGAGGCTTTTATCGTTTTGTAGCCCTTTTGTCGTTAGATCTTCTGTAGCAGATGATTCTCTTGTTGATTTCTTCTGCATCCCTTCTTCATCAACTTCATCAATGATGTCATTATCATCATCATGGCCTTCTAGATGGAGAAAATCATCATCATCATTATCTTCTGAATGTTGTGTTCTGTCGATTGTTGGCCTTGAAAGATAATCAAAGATCTCTAATGTTGCTGTCCTGACATGTTTATCCACCAGCCTTTTCAATTCGACCTCCACTTCGAGAGTGTGTACAAATTCAATGTGTTGTAGTTGTGCCTGTCTATGCCTCCTCGTCTTGAGAGCTGAGTCTTTGACTTCCAGAACTCCACTAAATAGTATGTAAGGTTCAGTGGGTCTCTTCTTCTTATTGAACTTCATTTTCTGATGTTGTACTAGTTGATGGATTTCTGTCTATGTTATAACATCAACTACTCCAATTTCTATCGTAGAACCATCTGGATTTATCCTATATTTTGTGGTTGGTTCTGATGGAATGAGCTTTGGCCTTACAGCTTTGGATGTCCTTTTGATTGGGAGCTTGTGCTCCTTGATAAACTTCTGGATTATTTCTTCCTTTTTAGTCTTGCCCAGCATCTCATCTGTCTTGGCTCTGTGTTCGTGGACCTTTTCTTGTATAGCCTCGTCAACAAAGCTTTTATAATCTCTTCTTTTTCTGGAGATTGTGTGACTGTGGTTGTTGTTATAGCCCATGTCTCTCATGCAGTTGAGGGCTGTTCAGCTTCAATCACAGACAGATCCATTCCTACACTAAAGATTGGAATGATTGTTGTTATGATTGCTTCGGTTGCAGCAATCCTTATTGTCACTGTGTTTGCAGTAGAGATATCCTGTGATTGCCCAGTCTGCAACCTTCTAAGTTCGGCTTTAATAACTTCAATCTCCTTCCTTGTATAGCCCTGTGCACTTAGCTCCTGTCTGAGATGTGCTTGTGGTCCTTCTCTGACCTCTTGATAACTTTTCTGAGCTTCTAATATGAGATTCTGAAGGTTTTCACGAGCCTTTAGATACTTCAATTGTTCAATTTCTATTTTTATTATGATTATACTAATCGCGCCTGTGAAAAATTAAGTAAGGTTGACAAGACGATGCAATAAGCGGAGATACAATTGACGAATCATAAAAAATAATTAACGAATTGTTATGAGAGAAAGTCAAAATAAGCACTTTTATTTTTTTCAAAAATCCATAATGTTGATTAGTTAACTAATATATTATATGTACTACATAAGATGCACTGTTTGTTTATACCTGACACACTGTTTGTTTAAAACTGATGCCCTGTTTATTTGCACCAGGCGTACTATTTGTTTGAAACTGGCGCATAATTTCTTTTTAATTGTCACCCCTGTTTTTTTCAAATCACAAAATGTTTCACTTCTTATATGTTTTGAAGGTCATTTTATTGGAGATTGAATTGACTACAAAAAAATCAGAGTTGGAGAAGCTAAAGGAATCAACAGCGGAGAAACAAAAAGAAGGGGGATCAGATTCAAATATACTCATCATCGAAGATTTGTTGAAACAAATACAACACAGACAATAAGAAAAACAAATGAAGAACGTCAAGCTTAATTCTGAAGCACAAGGTAGAGAACAAATGAAAGATGAGATGACTCGTGCGACGGAGCTGGTGATAAAAGGCCATGAGGAGCAGGAAAAATTCAGAAAGGATCTCCTTGATTAGGAGAAGGAAATCAAGAAACTACGAGACGAATTGGAAAAGGAAAAACAAACAGTGGTGCAATACAAAACCTTGTTGTTTGACAACAGCTCCACTATTAAGGAAGAGAAAAAAGGAAGAAGATGACGACATACGGAGTTGAACTACTATAGTTCGACAACGAAGAAGAGATTGTTAAAAAACTAACAAAACAGAAGAGGACCAAGAGGTAAAAAAATAAAATAGCAACTATACCTATGGTTCCTCGAAAAAGGTGAAGAAGGATGCACTAAAAGTCACTCAGTACATGACTGATGCTATACGAGAAAAATACGAAAGGATGACCGAAGAAGTACCCAAGTAAGTATTCTTGTTACACACTTAAATTTGTATTAGTTATACGTTTTGTTATATTTATCATTACTTAAAAAAGAAATATACACTAATTTAGGACAAAGCATAATTGAAAACAAGGAGCCTGTAATTTCTCAAACAGTACGTCTGTTTTGATTCGAATAGGATGCCTTATATATTTAAAACAGTGCATCTAATTTCTTTTCATTTATCGTGCCTCCTTCATAAAATAAGTAACAAAGTAATATATAAAATGAGTAACGAAATTTAAGAGTGTCATTGACATGCAAGACCTGCATTCAATTGTGAATGATGGAGCATTAGCGAACCATGCAATACGGAATATTGGGAAAGAAATTACTCCGAAATACTTATCTGAAATATCTTTACTCCTTACATTTCAATAACAAATTCAACAAAACAAAAACTGATATTGGATTATGTAATGTGATGCAGCATGATGTTTTGAAAAGATAAATCGGGACAGAAAACACAATCATGAAGTCAATGAAGGAAAATAATCAACATCGGTGACATTTCTTCTCAATAAACTCATCGAGGGGAGGAAAAAGCGGTATTGCATACTATAGACACCACATAGTCAATCTCTTAGTTTTAATCTATAAGATTTTACATATTTTAACAATAATGTATATCAAATATATGTTATTAATAATGTCTATAAAACATAAAAACATTTTAAGGTCAAGCATTATCTTCTCAATTAATCCACGAGATTTTATATTTGAAAAATATATGTACTAAGGATGTTATAATTAATAATATATGTCAAACATATGTATTAAGGATGTTATAATTATGTTTGCAAAATATGATTGTAAGTTTATAAAACATTATTGTTTATAAAACGTGATTGTAAGTTTATAAAACATAAACATTTGAGTTGATACGACCCAAATCCATTCGACCCCATTCCTTTTCATGCGGCTAAAAACCCGCGACCCAACTTCCTCTCCACGCTCCCTCCGTGGGCCCAATTCTCCTTCTCCCTTCACCTCAGTCGGCCCTAGTTTTAGAATCCCACATTAATTAAAAATTAATCAACCATGTTTCTTTATGTCTTTTGGCCTGATCATAGTGTGATGACGTATGTATAGCTTTTTCTTGCTTGTTATTTACTAACTCTCTATGTTGGTGTGACATGTTCTCTCTTAGCTAGAAACTATTTCAAAATATGGTTTTTATTTATTGTCGTGTGTAATGTGTGTTGGTAAAACTGATGTATATTAGTTTCAACATTAAATGCGTGTTCATGAAACTCACCTAAAATGATCTCATTCAAAATGGTAGTTGTAGGTCATGCATCATTTGAGTGATCGCTATATGTGAGTGCTTGTTGATCCTATTAGCCCGGACAAGCCGCGACAGTCGGATATCATTATCTTTATCCCAAACTCTGACCAGTTTACACAGTGAGGACGACATATGCATCATGAATGTGTGTGTTTATTTCCCGCTCCGATTGTTTTCACTATAAGTATGTTATTTATGCGTGATCATCTAATGTATAACATTAGAGATTCTCCTGAAGATTATTTAGACATAGATTATTTTTTACCATGTGCCTAGAATCAAGTAAATTATAGGACATCTTGCATTATTTTTATCCTACCAATATGTGGTGTGGTCTTTTTCATAGGATCATCTTGCATATTTTATGACCTACCGACATGTGGTATGGCTTTAGTAGTTACACGTTTTACACAATGTAAAGTATAATTATAGTTTTATATTGGATTAGAAATCTTCATGAGAATCTCTTAAAAAGAACCTATTCATTGTATGTTGGTACTAACTCTTTGGGTGACAGGTGACATGGGATATATATTAGTATGGTTATAAACCATACGATTCATTATGTATCTATGTCTAACGTCTTTGGTTACAGGTTATCATTATAAATGAAATCCTATGGCAAAATATATATGTGCCAAGTTATTGACAATGGTTTTATATTATGTTTCATCACTTACATGACATAGAATGCCAATCTAAGTTAAAAACTTAGGAACTACGAACAACAATTTTATTTCCCATCACCTAGAGTGCTTTAAGATTGATTATCATTGAAAATGTGAACCTCCTTTACCTCTAAAAGAGTAGAAATCACTAGACTCAATAGTCATAGGTTTTTCATCAAATGATTTCACATTGATATATTCTATGTGTGCGTACTTCAAGATTGATCTTGTTCAAAATATTTCTGTGTTATAAACATGTCATTAATTGAAAGCGAAGATGTTTTTAGGATTCTTTCACCTAGGGATCAATAGAAACCACATAAGTGGGGGTGGTGGTGCTATCTCAAAACATAAATCCCCATTCCATTATTCTGATCCACCATCTGAGTGATAAAAAGCTCCCTCACACCCAAAAGCCAAGCATTGAATAACTCCATAGCATTGATCGTTATCTTGCCATAACGACAACCAACTACCAAACTGATTATTCATCTCTCATAAGGCATAAGCGAAACCGTAAAATCTTTAGATAGATCACCTCCTCTAGTATGAAATTCATTTAACTTATCATAAAAATCAGTGACGATTGGAGCATAGGCGCAACTATGAAACTTATCAATTATACACTGTTTGTATGACAACGACATATTAGCACCTCTGAATCAAGCTTTCAAATTATCCGTGAATAGTCGAAGACAATAGGAAAGAGGATGTTCAGAAAAAATAGTTTGGAAAAAACTTGCACAAGGCCTTGATTATGATCACAAACAAAATTGATCCTTCGTCCGAAAGGAATTACTTGACGAAACTCCGATAGAAACCAATGCCAACTACAATACATCTCTTTATCAACAATAGCAAATCTTAGTGGAAAAAAGTCCTGCAAAAACATTTATATGAATAATATTCATGTTTGAAATGCTACAGGAATCATTGGTAAAAAGACGCACTGTTTCAATTATACAGGCACACTGTTCAAAATGAAACAATTGTCTGTATAATTGAAACAAGGCGCTTGACTAAAAATACAACAAAAAAAAAACAATAAGTTGAAACAAAAAATACCCCTATTTGTATCTTTTTCAGTAGCTCTTAATATTACTCTATTGAAATAACCCTTAAAAAATGTGCCATAAAAAAAAAACAAAAGTCTAAAATGATTGAACTAATGATCAAAGTATGAAATGAAACAAATAGCCCGAAAAAACGATTTGATCTTTCTTCCATGGTAAGTGTAATATGACTTCTTGGATTGGTACTACTAAGTGTCCGAATATATGGAAACAATTCGGAAGAATCACCAGCAAGCATAATCTTCTCGTCTTCATGGATTTCATTGAACCCGTCGAGAAAAAAAAAAACAGCTGTCCACAAGTGTGGATATTATTCAACTTCCTTATGAAAAATAATTTATTGTAAGAACACAATGAAGCCTTAACAAACCATATCTTTCTTAAAATAGATCACATGAACCTTATTGTTCTGATTCCTCTTAAAACTACATCGAAATCCAACTTCACTAGCATAAAGTGCAAGAAACTTCTTGAACTGTTTTGTACCATCAGAAAAAACTTGATCAATATTTTGAATCAAATTTGACCAATGAGAAGAACCAAGGGCTGATCACAATTGGTCGACGATCCAACATCCAATTAAAACAACAACTCACGCATAACATTATCACAAAAATCATCATTTATCTTAGAATGTTGATTATGGTTGGAAATTTGAGTCCTAGAAATCCGTGCACCAGTAAAAATCCGGAATTGAATAATACAAATTGAATTCATTCGATGAGGAGATTTTGAAACGATCTCGTACCTTTTCTACAATATATTCGAAATTGAAATCCGAATGTCATAAAAATAAACGAGATATCGAACCAAATCTACAGACAAAGATGATCTTCTCATGCATTACAAAAAGATCGCAAATAATGATCAAGATAGCGATGACAATGTCGAACAAATTTCGTTGTTGATAATGGTTTTTGTGATCGATTTCATTCAACAAAAAAAGAATGAAATGGGAGATAATTAAGGCAATAACCGCGCGTTTGACTGAGAAACATGAAAAGTGTATCAAATGGGAATGATTTTTAAAACATATACCTTGGGATAATTTTCTGAATAATTTTTACATTTTGCTCATATTCCAACATTTTTTAAAAAAACAAGCTGTTTTTTTCCTCCTGCACTCCACTATTTTATCAATTTTTATAGAATCACTATTTCATATTATCTTAATAATATTGCAAGTGCTCTAATATTTATTATAAATAAATTAATTAATCTTATTTTATTTCAATTATTATTATATTTTATAAATTCAATTTTAGTTTGATTATACTAATTTTTGCCTTACTTGATTTTCTAATATTAATTCGATGTTTCATATATTTTTATAATTTTTTAGTGAATTATCATTAAGTGCTAAAAATTAAAACTATTTATCAATTTGTGATTTCAAAATTTTATTTTATCATTAGGTTCTTTTCCAAAAAAAATAAGCCCTTAATTGTCCAAATCTAAAATTAGAACATAAAATTATTACAATCGTCTTACATTCTAAGTTTTTGGAAACAATCAATAACCCAAAAACTTGCCCAACTTCCATACTCTCACTCCCAAACACCAATGGCGGCTCCCATTGGTTCCACATATTCGACGACGATGAATTCAAGTCGCCGAACTCCTTCGTCGATTACTCCCTCTACATCCACGACGGAATCAAGGTCAAGAAGTCGTTTTTCGATTACTCCAACCATATCATCCAGGAAGACGACGACTTCCAGGGATTACAATGCGGTTTTCCCTTCTTCTTTGATGTTCATATCGTCCTGCAAAACACACACTGATGATTCCGTGCAAACAGTTCGTTGAAGCTACCACACTAACGACCCAATGTACTGATGGAATACTATTTATGGTGGTGAAAGTGAGGTGCACTGTCCATGTTACATTATTTGTTTTTCTTTTGTCTTCTTTAATCAACGATGATATACATGAGAACCAATCATAGACAAAGACACATTGTGTGTCTTCTTTATTATCTTATTCATATAATATAAACTACGTAATATCTAAAAAACAGTGTCTCCTTATTGTAATGTCTTTCGTTTGACAGAGATACAATGTTTTAAACAATGTTATATTGTCATCTCCTTTATATGGCATAGCCGCTTTGTGGTGTGAACGAGCCATATTGTATTACACAGTGCAAGAGTATTGCCTCAGTACCAGTATAGGCACACTGTAAAGGAGCATTCTGCGAACTCGGTATTACCATAGGTGCACTGTGTCAGGCACTATCTTGTGAAAAACGTTTGAATCAAAGAAAAATGGCAAATTGTGAAAACGTGAGAACGTTCCATGACTTAATAACTAACCGGATCATCGAAAATGAAAAGAAGAAAGAATAATAATTGATTGATTGTTCAATCATTGTAGCGTCCCTGGATTTTCTGTCCAATACCTGCCGAACACGTGGCGTTACCGCCGCTCCAAATTTCCTTCGAAGCAGGTGACAAGAATACAAGAGGTTTAAGTATCAGAAACATAGGATCTAGAATAAATATCAAACTTACATCGTTATCGGATCCAGAAATAAATATCCACTTATATTGTCTTCTATTACATGATAGTCAATGTCTAAAGAGAAAGGGTAATATTACAACAAATCGAACTCATTCATCCTTACTAAATAACGGACCCTTCCTCGAATCTTTATTACCTGAAACGAACATGTAACCGTGAGCTCGAAAGCCCTGTAACACAGGATACACATCCATCTCAGGGGTCTGACATGCTTATTATATCATGCATTTTCCATTCGCAAACAGAATGCAATGCAAGCAACACCGAGCAATCATATACCAAGCACGAACGCATAAATTACACACAAGGTAATATTTCAAGTCAAACCGATAAATCCTTTCTTTTTCTGTCGTCAAAAGTCTTTATTGGGGGTTTTTAAGGCTCGTATATATTTCGTATCAATTCATGTTAATTCTCATTAATTTTACAGGTTAATGACATATTTTGACATGTCATATTGATTCTCAGGATTTTTACAGGTAAACAACGTGCTTTTGTCACGTTATAATAATTCTTATGATTTTTACAGGTTAATAACATGGGAGGAGTTACAGCAGGAATTTAACGTTAATAGTATCGTCATACTAATAACAATTAAACAAACAGGATTGTCGCTGCAGACGACCCAGGATGGTTAATAATAACCAAACACGGCCACCAAATATATTTCAATTGAT
>LIEC01000299.1:0-31344 GCA_001925005.1 Drosera capensis
GTTCACTGAAAAAAATACAGATAACAAATGAAAGGGATGATCAAGTGTAGAACCCACATAAGTACTCATTCAGAAACGTGCAAACCAGAAACAAGCATTAGTGCTTGACGAACTCAAAGCATATCAAATTTAACTTTTATCACCATGAAGAATGGTTATATATACATAACCGTACTCAAAAGCGACCTATTAATATATCAGACCAAATAGTAAAGATCATTTTACCTTATTCTCCTGTGAACTGCAGGTAAACTTTTTCACAACATAGATTCTGATCAATGGCTCAAAGACCCGTAACACTGCACCATTTATCATGGCACAGGCTCACTACACCACTATAAGTCAAGAACTATACAATTATAAATTATAGATATGATAGATATGCAGTGCAAACACACAATCTAACTTGGATTTCATATGCAAAGACAACATCATCATCAAAGCTTTGACATTACATGTGCGGATCAAAGTTTCTTGGACAGTGAGTGAGGGGAGAAATATTTTTAAAATAACAACACAGTGACAATGATACCAACAGTACATCATATGGGCACACATCTCATCACACCACCTAGAAAACAATGTACTCTATGCTCAGAACCGAGTTCGAGTTTATAAATTGATCAAATCGAGTTATATATAGTTCAACGCTTGACACAGTTCAACAGACACTTCATTGTCAAATGTTGAACTAAAACTTATTGCAAACAAATTCAACTTACTTTTCATGGGATCAAAGTTTATCGACGAAAGTATGTGTTTAATATCATGGATATCATGAACGAAAGAGTGGAGAAAGCACACAATGAGATAAAGAGAGAAATTTCGAACACTAAGGATGGATACTCCTAGTACAGAGATTACAATGGTGTAAAAACATCATAAGAACTCCTTACGTAATTAGTCACATAATGCTAAAACTAACCTACTAGATTTCTCTAAATGAGCAACTAAGTCTCATCAAAGTTTCTCGCCGGTGCCTCTAAGTCCTCCTTTCTCGATCTGGCTAACGGGTTAAACGGGTGTAAATTAGTAGGATCGGCTTATAATACATATTCCAAGGTCACGGGATATACACGGTCATGATACATCGGGGTGGATCATGGATCTATTTGTACCCATTCGTAGCGTCCAGGAAGCGGAGAATCACTCGCGATGTCGAAGTTGTACCTGCACTCAGGCAACCAAAGATCAACCAATTTACAAAACAAAGACATATAGACAAATGGATATAGATATATACTCCAAAACTGGGTCATGTAAGAAAAAGTGGCACAAACTTATGTGGAGAAAAAAGGAAGCTAAAGTATCTAAATAGATATCATAGTTGTTTGCAATGAATGATCATTCCTTCCAAATAAGGACATGAAACTGCAAAGAAAGGATGAGTAGAAGAAGGATAATACATACTTCTCCATAAATAGCTTCTGTTGCTGCAGCTCTGCATCAGCAAAGAACGCCTCCATCTCAAATGTTGTAGGGATGATTCTCTGCGTGACATTCCGCGCTCTTCTGCTAGCAGCGGCGGAGCACGACGGCCTCACGGCTGATCCTGGGGTTGTGGCCGCGTCCATGTCCCTAATAAAGCTGCAAGGCGTGCTCTCTCGAGTGCTCCTGCGTAATACAAAACTGAATTTAAGAACCCAAAGCAAAAAAAAACAGCTTAAAACATGTTAGGATTTTGATGATGGTTCAGTGTGTTTCGCTTCTTTTGATCACATTCAATGAGGGAAGCATGTTCATAAAAAGGATGTGGTCCTTGATTACAAGCAAATGATAACACAAAGAGGGAAGCAGCCATTGTTTCGCCTTTTTCAAGATACGAAACAGAAAATCAGAGCGTATGCATTCATACATATTTCAGTAGAATGGTCCATGTATATATACACATATGCATGTGCATTCCAGTGGACCTCAATGTGGAAAAAGTATCTCGCTACGAAGATCCAAAATCCCCTCTTCTCCTTATGCGCAGCATATTAAGTTCTCACCTCAGGCAAAACATTTGATTAGTTAACCCATAGAGGAACACAAACGAGGTAATCTAAATGCTCTTGGTGAAACACCACAGGCACGACCACGGATGCACTTAAACCAAGCATAACCTAGCCGAAGCCTTTCGGACCACGGGTACATGTTAATCAATTACGTCCATCTAAATTTGAACCAAGAGCATCACGTAAGAAGCTGAACGTTTAAAACAAGCCATAAAAGAAGTCTGGAGGTTATTTTGAACATTGCTTTAGAACTATTTTCGCTATGAAGCTACATACAGATGTTCCTGCAGAGCTATACTCATCAACGTGAAACACATGCCAATCGATTTCCATTGATGGCACAGGAAAAGCATAGACACCCGACATGAAAAAACAAGGTTGAGACACCCGATGCAGCTGCTGCTTGTAGTACAATGACAATAAAAACCATAACAGTACTCTGTAATCACAAACCTCACAAACCTCCTATGAAGATCAAAATTCAAGCAGATGCATCCCCCCTTTACTATAAATTCAACAAGCATTTAATGAACAAGAAGCACCCCAGCCATATGTGTTGCATTCAACCAAGTGGCTTTTCAAACAGATTCCTCAATAGCATCGTAGCACCTTCTAATCAAACGTCTAGATTTCAAAAAACAAAGGACTAAGCGATAAGTGACATTGGAAATACAGTAGAAACTATATCGTCGGTGACCCAACAATATCATCCAATCAAGCGTCTGAATTTCAAACTGTTCAGTATATACGAAACGAATGAGGTCTAACATACAGAAAACAGAAACTACAGATAGCGAGAGCATCACAAGATAGAACTGATTAGTGGGTTTTCAGTTATAATTCTAAATATCACATTGAACAAAGTGAAGGAAATACTTAAATCATAAGGGCACACTCATATCACATTCATCATCTCAAGAAGAGAGAGCGGAGAGCACATATATAGAGACCGTTCCACAGCACAATGCAATTTCAGGTTCCATATAGGAATAGTTTTCTTGTTCCTCCTTTTTCTCTTCTCCACCGAACCACCCCACCCAAAGCATGAAAGCAACCCAAAATCATGTACCCAGCCAAATACGAAAAATAAAAAAACAAGAATATAGAGTAAAAAATTGCAAAATCCCAACGATATGTGACATTTTCCCTCCTTGTTTTCCTATTGTATTAACCTGGAAAATACAAGGGTGAACCTGAATTTCATCCCATAATCCAGGAAATTTAAAGACAAAAAATCTGGAAAAAAGAGTGAAAAGATTTCATGCAAAGGTAGAATACTATAGCAGAACCCAAATGTAGAAAGTTCCATTGGTACATAAATTAACCATCAAAGTCAAGAAAAAATAGACAACCAAAAACCCAAAACAGAGCAAAACCCCAAGAAATAGAAGATGAAGAAAATTGCGTAAAACTAACAACGTATTCACTGACTAAAACCCCAAACCGATCGAAAATCACAAAAAATCGAAGAAAATTTGACAAAAACTAACCACGAATTTACAAACCAAAAACCCAAAACAAATCGAGAAACTTAGACAACGGAAGAAAATTGGAAAAAACTAATAACAAATTCACAAACCCAAAACCAAAAACAGAGCAAAGATCCTAACAAGGGGAAGAAAATTGACAGAAACCAACAAAAAACACACAAACCAAAAACCAAAACAGCACAAATAAAACCAAAAAACGCAAGAAAATTGGCAAAAAACAATCACCAAACAAACCAAAAAAAATTGTGAAAGAATGAAAGAAATCAAACCTTTCGACACCATCAAAGTCCAAATTATTCTCCCCACCACAGGACCCCTCAACACCCCCCTCCTCCGCCCCTTCCCCAAAATGACCAAAACACCCAACGTCCTTCCTCTCACTCTCCTTCCTACTCAACTGGGTACTACCCTTCTCCGTCCTCTGCTGCCTCGGCGCCGGTGGGGGAAATTGGGGTTTCTCGAGGCGACGGCTTCGCAGCTGGAGATACGAGAGCTCCGATTCCGGTTGCAGCTGCATCGCCAGCGTCTTTGCCCTCGTACACACGCCATGATTCACCTCCATCACGTTAGGCTTCGATTTCTTCATGTATTTTCCCATTGAATTGAATTAGTAGAGCGTTTTGAGTGATTTGTTCAAGTGGGGGAGATGCGGAGGGGAAGAGGGGAGCATGCAGGGGTTTGAAGTGAAGGGAAGGGAGAGGAAGAGGAGGGAAATGGGGAATTTGTATGGGGAGAGAGAAGGGGTTTTAGGGTTGAGACTTGATACTGTTGAGGTGATGGGGAAGGGAAAATTGAGGTGTTGTTAGAGATTAGTTTGCTTGTTGTAACAGTCATTTTGTCACAGTATTTACAACTATGTATAAAATGATGTTTACTGTCGTGGATGAAAATTTACTCATGGCATACTCTCATGTATTAATGTTGGATATAACGATTTAGTTTTATTTTTATTTATAACGATAAAATCTAATATTTTTTTGTCATATAATATTTAAGATCGTTTGATTCGATATGAGAATTATACGTGTGTTGAATTTTGTAAAATTTGATGAAAGAAAAAATATTTTTAAAAGATAATGAGATTATTATGAGAGAAAATAATAGATATATTATAATCAAATATGATTGATATGATTTTTTAGATTAACATTGACTAAGAGAGTAAATGTTGCAACTAAATTGAAATAACAAAAAAAATATACATGTATTATAAAACGAATGGAATAACTCTTTTTTTTTTTGTGAAAAATCTTCTTTTTTCTTTATTGGATTTTTATATTGACTGTAAATCTTATTTGAATGAACTTTAAACAAGTTAAACTTTCTTATAAGTACTATTTTTATTTGGATGCATTTTTATTCAAAAAAAGAAAAAGAAAAAAGGTAAGTTCCTTACATGCACTATAAGGCATATATTGGAACGATGCTTCAAACACAGGAGATTAGTTCAGGATTTTCTTCTAAAATAGAGAATTAGTCACTTGCATTGTAAGAATTATGTAATTTGATAGAAGTATAAGTCGTTGCATCCAATTAGCTACAACGATTATAGCTATTATTCTCTATTTTGAAAAATGCTTAATGTTTTGTTTAACAGAACTATACCCAATTTCAAATCGATCAAAATTAGACAGAAATAAAAATCACCTCACATCCGACTTCTCAATTTTTCGACTTTATTTCGTAGAAAAAATAATCCTCCTCGAGTTTTATCAAATAATTTAACTAACCCAGAAAACCTAAAAAAATTGATTGAAGATAAGAAATTTGGGAAAAGGGTTGTAACAACTATAGCCAACTTGGATACACCTCATCTCACAATCTTCTTAAAAATAAGGTTTCAAAAATAAATTAAAATATGATAGTTATTTTCGAACTTATGAGGACAATATTCTATTGGTTGCAGTTAATATTCCAAGTGACATTTGAGCTATAGTGGGAGTGATACATGGGGAACGAAGTAAAATACTTACATTTATGTCCCCATAATGACACTTCATGATCTCTATGTATTTCAGTATCGAATGAAGAAAGGAATCCAAGGTATAATGAACTTGATCAGGTGGCAAAAAATCAACAATTACCTGAGAGGAGAAAGTGTTGTGCATGGAGATATCAACCTTTGTAGATATCAAAATTAAGGATAAGTGGCATCCATACAAATGTCCATATAAAAGGCACGCTTTTTGGTGCTGGTTGGTCATTGTAATTGATTCAAGTAGTCGAATAGAGCATAATATTTTTGACGTATTAATCATTAAATTTTGTATAATTTCATATTATTTTTTAAAAACTTATAATTTCATATTATCTTGTTTAAGAGATAATATAAAATTATGATTTTTTAAGGGCTGATATGGGTTATGCAATGTTTTTTTGTTCCGATGAAAACTTATTCGAAAATATCATCCAAAATGACATAACAATTAATATTTTAATTTTAAAATAAATTCAAATAATCTTGTAGGTGTTATTCAATTCCAACAAAATTAATTTTGCTTGCACATGTATTTGATGATTGTTCAATGCAAGCATTACTTAATTGTCGTCTTCCATAATCATTAAATGCTAGAAGTGACGATCTGCCAAGACGAGCAGAGAAAAAGAGTCATGAAAAATGGGATATGCTAACCTTAAGTTTCGTTGCATATATATATATATGAATTATAAGTTATTTTTTATTATCAATTAATTTTATGATAAAATTATGTGTTTTATTATTGTGTATATATGAGGACAATCTTTGACAAATATTATTCACAATATATCTTAACATAAACATGGCATTTTTTATTTAGTCAAACATTATATAACAGTGAAGTATATGTGTTATAAAAGATAACCAATTATGTATTTCGAAATAATCTTCATCATTAATGATAGATCCAGTTTTAAAAGTTAATTTTTTTTTTTTTTGATTTTATAAAAAAAATGAGTAATGAAGATTGATTCCTAGTACATAATTGATTATCTTTTGCAATATAAATACTAACCCGTATATATAAAAGGTCACGACGTACATTTGGTTAATCATAACGCCCACCTGCAGAAATCCGGTGGCACGTTATCAATCATAATTCGACATGGTCAATGCTTTATGATCAATACAATGGCCAAATTTTAATCAAACGTAGTACAAAAATATTAACCATTGACAATGAGAGATAATCGTACACAAATGTTTCCTCATAGATGACAAATTGATCCCAAACTTTTCCTTTCCCTAATTCAGGGCTTTTTTTCCACTTTCCGCTTTATTTGTTTGTATCCTTAATGATGTTCAGTACCACTAATCACCTTTAATAATTTCCCCTCTCTCTTTTTGATATTATCCGCCAAATAGAAAAGGAATCTTTTTACGGAACCCAAAATTTTGGCGCCAAAATTTTATCAGCTGATTGGTTCAACTTTTCGCTTGCGCGCGAAGACGTGGAAAAAATGTACGGATGGTATCAGCCAATAGGAAAATTAGAAAGGATAAGAAAAAGGGAAATGAAATGAAAATTTTAGAGCATAGGATTCTCTGAAAAGAGAAAGTGTCAGTGGACACGTGGGGGTGTTTCTATTATGAGGTATTCGTCCCCTCTTGGGCCTTGGTAGATCCTATACGCCTATTCAATCCAATTTATTAATTGAAGGATAAACCTAAGGGGAAACAATATCCGCTTAGCTTTTGTGCCGTGAAAAATAATCGAGTAATTGTTTTAAATCATCGAAATATTATTTTGATTTATATTTTTTATTTTATTTTGTTTTCATAATTATTCTCAAAATAAGATAATTAAAAAAATATTTTAAAAAATAAAAATTATCATTTTTATTATAACTCATGTCATAATGATAAATTTTCAACAAATTAAAAACACATAATTTATTATCTTGGATGCCATGATTTATTTATTTATTATTATATTGATTTATTATATATCATAAACACAACTCATGTCATTTTTATAATAAAATAATATTTTTTTGGACTTTACAGTACAATCATATATGTCTTTTATAGCACAAAAGATTTTCCGAAATAATATTTGTGAGTCACATACTGTCTCCGTCCCATAACTATTACGATGATAACACGTACCTCGATATGTTTTGTTTTTATTTTTAATGGTGTCAGAAAAATCTTAAACTATTTCAAAATTAAAGTTTATAACTTAATTTATCATTAATATCTTATAACAATTTTATAAAAACGTTGTTTCATCGTATTACCTCCATCCCTATTTAAGTGAAACTGTTTGATTCGTTTCGAAATTTCATGTGTGTTGAGCTTGTATGAATTTTTTTTTTTTATCAATGTTTAAAGATAGTAGGATATAAATGGGATTTAGGAAAGAGAATGAAAGAGGAAAAGAAATAAGGTGATTGAGTAATTTAATTATATTAATATAAATTGATTATCAAATAAATAATAATAATAATAATAATATATTTATATTTATATTAAGATTAATCAAAAAAATATTACAATTAAATTAAGATGAAGATAAGAAAATATTAAATTATACCTCAAAATATTTGTCATCATAATAATTGTTGGACAAAGGGAGTATAATGTTATGTATGTTTAAATTTTTTTAAGATAAATGATTAAATATTTTTTTTCTATTTATTTAAATAATTTAAGGTTTTGATTTCAATTATTGATCTAAAAATTTTAAAAAATCTAAATTGCATGTGTGATTAACCATTAATCATCCTATATGTCAGCGCTTGGAGTTGGTACGTAGAAAGAAACCTGATGAGTCGGTTGTGGGTAGGGATCCAAATATCAAATCCAAGGGATGGGTTGGTTGCTTCGTTGCTAAGTCGGGCAACTGTTTAGATATGAAGTGCCGATCGTTCACTGTTAGATATGAAGTGCAAAATATGCTATCTTGGGATTTCTTGATACACATTTTTGAACAATTTAGGATTTGGTTGGTATCTATATTATTTCCTAGTGGTATTTATTTTGGTTTTATTAACTCGTGAAATAAAATTATTTGATTTTTTTTGATTTTTTAAACAAATGAAACATAAACAGAAAAAAATCGTAAAAATGGTTTTATATTATGTTTTCTATTTTACCATGGTATAATATTTAAGGTTCTTTCACATAAACCATTTTAGTTTGTACAATGATTTTAATTTTTGTTATTGATTTTGTTTTTGTTATTGATTTTGATTTTCTTCAAATTTGAATAGTAATACCAAATAAACCCTTAATTGCAAAAAAAAACACTTCATAACTAAAATGTTTTTATGTAAAAGGGGTTTTGAATGTTGTATTCGGATGAAATAAAAAATCAAAAATGAAAAATCATTCTTTTTGTTTTTCTATTTTTTATTTTTGTTTTATCCAATTGAGAAATAAAAATCATATTCTATTTTATCATCTAATGGACAAAAAACAAAAAAAAGCACAAAAACGATAACAACCAGGCCTTTTATGGATTATTGGTATCACTGTTTAAATTTGTATAAATTAAAACCAATTATAGAAACTGAAAATCAGCAACGAAAATCAAATCAGTTACTAAAAATGGAAACTGATAGTGAAAATTTAAAAAATATTTCATGAAAATGTGTTTTTTATAAAAGAAATCCTAAATGTCGTACTCATATGATACAGAAAATAAAAATTGAAAATCATTTTCTTATATTATGCTTTCGGTTTTTATTTCTATTTCATCAATATAAGAATCAATAATCAATACCAGTTCAATTTCATCACTCACATTTAGTGTTTTGTTCATGAAAATTGTGCATAAGTTGGGGAGTTTTGTTGTGACGAAATCCTCATGTGACTTCAATCTAAACGTCGAAAATCTGTAGAGTTGAGATGTTGCATAGTCATAATAAATTGCATATAACAAGGTCCTATGATTTAGATAAAAAATCGAGGGTTTTTGGGTTTTAATGATTAAAGAAATCAAAGTACATCAACATCAAAAACATATTGCACAACTATACATGTCTTAAAAGCTTCGTTTCTTTCTTCTTCTAAACGTCATATAAAGTGAGATAAATAATCCCGAGATTATTAGTCTCGTGACTAATAGTCCTAACATCAAAGGGTGTATTTTAATGTTTTAATCTTATGTTTTTTGTGACAGTATAAATGTTCCAGATAAAAGTAATTAGTCCATCCCACGTCTATATTTATGAAACAAACATGAGATAGTATTAAGTTGGACTGTTTTCCTTACAAAAAGTTTAGTGCCATGGGAATACTATTACTCCCCGGACTATTTATCCCACCCGCTCTCCCTCACAAATTAGTCCCCCAAATGGGGAATTAATTTAGTTAGTTAGGACTAATTGTCTCATCTCCTTGGTTGTAAAAAAGCAAAACAAATATGGGATAAAGGACAACAGGAGACTATTAATCCAATCTCATTATTTTAATCCTTAAAACAAACAAATAATAAGGGAATTGATATTTTAATCCTCCAAACAAACATTATGAAATAATAATACAATTATTATTATAATATGTAAAATAAATAAATATTATATTTATTATGAAATAAAAAAAAGAGGAGTAACTTGTCAGACTTATACGGTTAAAGTAATCGTTCACCGAGTCATCACCACGAAAAACAGACACAAACCGCATAATCGAACCAAATACCAGTAGATTTTAGAATCCGGTCGAACCTCACGAATCTTGGAGGGTCCCAATCGAACCCATCATTATCATCATATAAATTCCCCCATATTCTGTTCGCCTCAACCGTTTCTCAGCTTTCCCGAATTCTCCTTTGTTTCTCAACCCAATCCCGTTTTCTGTTCCTGAATCGTTGCCGGGTACGTGAATCTCCTAATCTAATCTTTTGATTTTATGATTGTCGATCCTCGATTTATGGATGAGCTTTTACCTATGATCGGTTATTTTGTTTTAGGATCGAATTATATTTTCTATAATGTAATGTTAATTTGTGCACGATAAGTTTAAGTTTTGCTTTTGGTCACGGTAGGTGGCCTGGTGGCAGGCGGGTGTTACTGTTACCTGACGATGGCATAATCATGGGGTTTAGAGTCGTCGAATCCTCGTAAAGAATGTG
Source organism: Drosera capensis (assembly GCA_001925005.1). Lineage (NCBI taxonomy): Eukaryota > Viridiplantae > Streptophyta > Magnoliopsida > Caryophyllales > Droseraceae > Drosera > Drosera capensis. The sequence goes on from LIEC01000299.1 coordinate 10,543, forward strand.
GTGTTATGTCGAACTTGTTCAACGTATAGCAGTGCCACACAGAGTGTTTTAAGAATTAGTTTTAAATTACATTCTGATCTGGACCATACCAGATAGTGAAATAATTGAGGGAAGGAGTTTATGCAATTTGTTTGGGAGCGGAAGTGTTTGTTGTTGAGCGAAATTGGCCTTTATATGGAGCAATCAAGAACTCGGGAGGTAATACGCAGGTTCGATGAGTTATTGAATTCTCCAATCCCTCACGAATCATTTGCAGAGTGTGGAAACTGATTTAATATCAGTCAACATAGATACAACAAATTGTATCTTGCTCTTTATGTAGTGCATTTTTTTTTATCGTTTACAATTCATAGGGACACGACAAAGATTCGATTCCCAAAGAACAAGATGCAGTTTGCTGCATAAAAATTAGCCTCGTTTTCTCCTTTCATTTGTAATATCACAAGGTAGAGCACACATTGTAACTATGTTGTAGTCAATGGTTGTGAGATATTGGTTTTGGTTAGAGATTGAGGAGATCCTAGCAGTGGTTGAGACTTGAGAGGTTTTGGTTTTGGTTTTTTCATAGATTGATATGGTTGCATCTCACGAAGCCTAGAAGGTGTTATAACAGGATCATCGTCGGGTTATCTGTCATATGTTCGGTTTTACTTGTTTTTATGGCTACATAATATGACAGTGTCTTTTTTTTAATGGTCTGTCTTAAATTGAAAATCTTCTCATGTTTTTGACCAAAAAAAAAAAAAAAAATCTTCTCATGCACCTGAAGATGATTTTATTTAAAGATGCATACACCGCACTTCAAATCAGTCATATATGCAGTTCCAGTTTTGCGGAGCGTAGACATTTTCTTTTCAACTTTTGATCAGGTTGTTTGCATCGTTTCTGCGGATTGAACCTGCCTGTTAGCTCACACATCTGCATTATCATAACTTCATCGCATCTGATTCTGATATGGCCGAGGTGAGACTCTACTTTCTTTTCATTTTTCCTCGTTCAAGATTCTAGAATGGTTCTCTATGTTTCATTTTTGACTGATGATACTTGTAACAAATTATAATCGAACTAAAGTTGATGCCTTTCTCCTTGGTTATTTATAGGAGAGTTATCGGGTTACCTTAAACGTGTACGATCTGAGCCAAGGACTGGCTCGTCAGTTTTCAACTTCATTCTTGGGGAAAACCATAGAGGGTATATGGTAAAGTCACCTTAAACGTGATGAAGCATGCTTGCATTGTTCAATCTCTTAGATAGTTCGTGATGTAATACTTGTGAGAAATGGTTGTTCAAATAGTCTTGCTTTGTAGAAACCAATATATGATAGGTGAAACAAACGAAACAATATATGATAGATGAAAGACTATTATTGTTGCGTAACTCTCTCACTTTTATCATTATTTAATACGATGCTTCTGATCATTGTTTTAGGCACACTGGAGTAGTGGTATATGGCAATGAGTACTACTTTGGAGGAGGAATACAGCATTGCCCTGCTGGGTCGGCACCTTATGGTGCCCCAATTCGGGTGGTCGAGTTGGGTTTCACTCATATTCCTCAGGGAGTATTCGAAGGATACCTCGAGGAAATAAGCCCTCGATACACTGCAGAAACATACAGCTTGTTAACTCACAACTGCAACAACTTCAGCAACGAGGTTGCCCAGTTTTTGGTGGGAGCCTCTATCCCGGATTGCATTCTGCAACTTCCTAGCGAAGTCATTAACAGTCCAATGGGTGCGATGATATGTAAGTCGTATTCCTTCAATGCTTTTGATGTTCCAAGTTGTTGCACGCTCTGCCTTTAAACCGGAGAACATAAAAGCTCACATGACGTGTATGATGCCCTATAAAGTCGAGGGATGCACATTTTCACTTGGTATCGTTGGAAGTCAAGCACTCTAAAATTTGGCACTAGAATTTGATGGGGTTTTGTGTCATCAGCCCAAGAGATGGATTTTTCTCTCTTATACTGCTCCGTAGCTGTTATTGCTTTTGTTTCATTTAAACAAGATGATATTTATCATGTCAAATGTTTATGCAGTACCTATGATCAATCAGCTGGAGTCAACTTTGAGGGCAGGCGCCGTACCTCAAGCTCCTCAATTCAACCCTGTATCCATGGCTCAAGCCTCGAACAATGCATCTCAGATATCGAAGCTGGATATGGGTAGCGCAGCGCATGCAACGAAAGCAGATGGAGCATCATCAGTGACAACTGGTGATAAACTGCCTTCCAATGCACACGCTGAGGCTGCTGCTGCTGAGAGCCCCAAGGATCCTCTAGGAAGTGTACGCAGCAAAGTACAAGAGGAGATCACAAGAGAGTTTGCAGCTATCATGGCAACTAGGACTTTACGAGCAAGTGAAGCTGCTGCCCTCGCTACTCGACGAGTGATGCAGAGATATGGTAAGACCTTGGGCGTGCAGCAGGTGTGATAGTCCGAGTCTGATTCTTTTGATATACTGTTCGATAACATAGCTCCGTGAACTAGTTAAGAGCCTTCGGTAACAGGGTAAATCTGTATCAAGCATTGCTCTTCAAAGCGAGATGGTATATTTTGCCATTAAACTTTACGTACTGTGACAAACCGCAATTCGATGATACATGTACTGCACATCACGTTTATTGTTTCCTGATCTCAACGATTCTTCTATGCATTTTACTTCCTCCGGTCCTCCGTATCATATCATGTTATAGATCATATTTTTTCTATTTGAACTGTCTTAAAATATAATCAATATATTATATTTAATAATATTTTCTTATAAAAAATATCAAAACAAATCACTATCTAATAAATTTTTTTTCATAGATACCACTTGTACGTCATTATCATTAAAACAATACTCTTCATTCATCGAATCCTATAAAAATTCAATCCATACATAAATCTTATATTATGAAATAAATATAATACATGCTAATTCTTTTATTCATGGGCTACAATTAGCTCGAAGAATAACAAACCAGCGCTTGGAGGCCTGAGGCATTCTATTCCATATACAATGCGACTTGAAAAATGAATACATTCACCTTCGGAGAAAGAATACAACGTGTGTACAGAAATGAGAGTTTTATATAGTGGTATTGGCTGACAATATGATACATCAAGAAAGTGCTCCATATCTACAAGGAGAATACACTAACTAATGCTACGAAACAGACACCATGTCCTTGGAAGTCATGAATTACAATCTTCTTCAACATTGCGTTCATTATCCAGCACTGGTTGACCGACTAAAGGTATCTGAAGGGAGGCTGATCCCAGTGAAGCCGATCATGATTGCAGCGGCTCCGATTAGGTCGGTTGGTTGAGGAGCATTGCCTGTTAAAGTATCCACCACTGCTGCGAGTGGTACCTGAATTGTGAGACCTGCTGTGGCGACTGTTGTTGTGGTAAGAAGAACGGCTTTGGCCCATAGGTAGTCGCTTAGCACATTGTCAAGCAAACCTGTATGGAGAAATCAGTACTCCAGGGGAAAAAGAATATCACCTACTTCAAACGCCCTGTCACTTGAATTCATGCAAATCAAGGAAGAAAAACTTTTCATGAAAACAAAAGTTCCAGAGCCAATGTCAATCACACAATCACGAAGTCTAGGTAGATATCTTTTCCTGTTCCTTGAAAGGCAATTCGCAGTTGCCAGGTTTGAACAGGCTAATAACATCTAACATGCATCACGTTATAAGAATTCAACACATGAAGGAACACGGTTCCCCGAATCATAAACACTAATTGCGAAGAGAAATTGAAGAAACATCCATTACTTCTCATCACCAATTCATCATGCGTACACCTCTATCCCACTTCAGCTACTACAAGTCAAGTAAAAACAGATATTCCTGTGCCTACACCTTATAGTTGAGACGAGTAACTCATGAGTTGTGTACTAACAATGAGTCCTATTGGCAATTCTTTCAAAACCGTTCCGTCCCCAAAAGCCACATTAGATCACAACTAATATGGAACCAAGATGCGTAGTAAAACTCGAGGATTGGTTAAGCTCTCCCAATGCCAGTAGCTCCACTAGTCACACTCAAACTAGGGATCTTGCTTAAGGGGATTGAACTTGCTATCACTCAAAACACTAGGTCAGTGGTAAAATCGATTTTTTTTATTATGACCAGAAAATCTCTCGTATCTTACCTCTCAAGAATCAAGGCCGAGCATAACAAGTATACATGAGCCAAGATTCCTGACGCACATTGGTTTTAGTGGTAGTGGATAGATGGGACGGAATAAGGAATCACTTGGTGGACGTGAATGACTACATGGTGAATCGGTGATAATTTGGTATATGGCTGCTGGCCAAGAAGAGAAGGGAATCCAAGTTTTCTCAGATGTAACTTGCTGTTTCTGAAGTTAGCTATAAATTTCAAGCAATCCAGGGAGTTCGGTTCACTTGGGACAAGAATTTAGCGGTGAGCAAATTTCAATTGGTTACCACAGGGTGAGCACTCCCAGGGACAGTGAGGGTGTTTATTTCTGAAATTCCGAAGTACAAGGTGCACGTAAGAATTTGGCAATAAAATGCATTTTGCTGCAAAAATAAATGCAAAACAAGGGAGTAATAAGGCTAGTAAACACACACCTTTTCCGATCACTAGTCCAAGCTGCTTCCAGGAAAGAATGTAAAAGGGCTCCAGCTTCGTAAAATTCAACACAAACGCACCAGGGAAGAAAATGACCATGTTGAAAAAACCCAAGAATCCGAGAAACTGTGCCATGCTCACTTTACCACCTTTTCCATCGTCATCAGGCAAATGCTTGCGTATGAGGGTGATATATACAGCATAGAAAATGGCAGACACAATTGATTGTGTATCTCCAAGAACAGGATGCTTATTGATGGCATTTAGCCCAGTCTGTGAGTCACCCAGGCTTATGTGATTGTTCCTCCCATGCAAAACAGCACGCTAGCGAGCTTAACCCACGTAGACTTCTCCTCCAAGAATGCCAATGCAAATAGGAAAGTGAAAAGACTTGAAGCAGTACTCAGAATCGTGTTTGACTGCAAAAACAGGTCGAGTATAGAGATTACCATCTAGAATCAAGATATATTAACATGGGGAAATACAAACATGCTCAAGTGATGCTCACTTACGGTGACAGTAGTGTACTTCAGTGAGAGATAAAATGTGAGCTACGCCAGAAACCAGAAGGGACATATCAGCAGGCTGACCTTCGCTACCCTAGCCCGTATAACGTCCCTTTGAATCTAATCCCACACATGGGTCCTCATGAACCACATCTTCATCAGATGATGCGTTTTGATCCTGAGCTTGTCTAACATCCCCTTGCTCTACAGATAAAAGAACATCAGACCTCCCAGTCTGCTCGCCCACTTTCCCCTTTCCAAGAAGGATTGCCTCCTCTGAATCAGCCACCTCTTGTCCAACATTCTTCTTATTTGACCAAAAGAACACGTTTCCACCCCAGTCCTCGAAATAACATGCAACTTCAACAATAGGGATGCACACAACGAGCAATGAATTACAAATGCAAGTGATCAAGAAAGGAGAGACGCCTGCATCCACAACTGACTGAACCATGAAGCTAGCAGTGATCCAGATAGCTGCCACAGCCACTATGCAAACCAAACCTAATACCCATCTCCATCGTTCTCTTCTCATATCTCCACACACAATCTTATCAAACTTCTTGCAGCAACCAACCCAAATCACCAATCAGTTCTATCTATCTCACTGCAGCCTCGAACACACAGCTGCACAAACGGTCCAAAAAACCCGAATGATACTTGCCATACAGATTAAGACTTCTCCTCGTATATTGCACTTCCAGTACGTACAACAAAAGGGTTAGAAAATCCGATAACTGTGATCTACTCCAAATCAACAGTATCGCTTGCTCAGTAAAAATCCCTTCTTGTCAAGCTAACCCAAATCACAGATCACCTGCAAAAACACCAGTTTCAACGATCATGAGCCAAAAGCAAAGCGAAACATCAAATGGGCACCTTAAAGCAAGAAAATCCCTTCACGGTATCATCAAACCAGAACTCACCCTTGAACCCATATGGTAAAATTCACAATAAAATACGCTATAATCATGCACTTTAAAGCCAACCCATTTGCACAAAATCCATGAATGAAATGAGGATTACTAAATTTGACTTATGATCGTCATCAACAGTATATTCGGTAAAATTATGATCAAACAATTAGGGCAAAATTACTGATACATGATTGATGGGTACTCTGAGATGAGGCATAGATATGAAATCGGAGTCCGAATAGCTACGAACCTGTACAGACTACTACAACAGAGAAGCATCCGATTTGTCTCCTGGAATTTGATTCGAGGGGTTCAGCAAGGATAGGTTGAAGTTTTGCCCTTGTTTCATGCTCGTTTAGATTCATTGGCACGGATACGGTATTTTTTCTCTTATCTTTTTCATTTTATTTCATTTTCAATTTAATAAAAAGTAAAAAAAATAAAACGTTAATATTTGACCAAAAAATAAAATATAAATGTTATGATAAAATCATTAGAAGAAGTAATTCGTATTAAGCAACTCTATGTCATCATCATTTGGTTACTGGTTGAATATTTTATTAGACTAATATTAATCTAGTTTATCTCAAATATTATAAAAAAAAATGTATATATATATATATGATTTTTTCTATCGATATGTTTTTAGAAATTTTAATCAATTGAACGGTAATTTTATTATATTTTTAGTCAAATATTTTTGTTATTATATTTTTAATCTTATAAATTTTATAATATTTTAATTTTATAAACGTATCAATATAAAATTTAACACATACGCAGTGACAATCAAACATAATTTTTTATAAATTTATCGTAAAATTGTGAAAATTAAATATTTTAATATAATTTATATGTCGTAGAATAATTAAAAATAATTTAATACAAAAATAAAATTTATATATAATATAATATAATTTATAAAATTTATAAAACATGAAAAATATATGATTATTAATCTCAATCAAAAAAATTTTCCCAGGACCCATTTGTTTTCCAGTAAAGGCCAGAGCAGGGCAGATCATATCCGAAAACCTTATCTCTCTCTCTCTCTCTCTTCTCTTGCCCGAACCAAATAGTCAGATCTCCGAACTGTGAGTATCGTATACTCATATCCCACAGCAATAACAAATAACAGAGGAGAGGAGGAGAAAAACCCGTCAGGGTAAATTGATCTTTCTAATTCTTCAAAATCACATCTTTTTTGATCTGCATATTCAACATGATGCAATTGGTTTGTTTGATGTATTCTTGTTGGGTTTCGTCTGATTAGTTCTGGGCAAAATCGCAAGGAAATTTGGAAGATGAAATGGGATATATGTTTTTTTTTTTCTTTTTGGGTTTTGATTAATTGGGGATTTCGGGGTTCTGCCCATCTATAGAAACTTTTTTTGGGTCATGAACAAAGTTAGAAAAAAGAATATTGTTGAACAATTGTATGAGGTTGGAAGGAAATGGGGGTGCTTTGGTATATTTGCACTAATTTTGATGATATGAAGTGCTTTTGTGGAAGATTAAAGGAAAAAGAAATCGATCATATGGATTTATCATTTGGTGGGTGTGATCAGGATGAACTAGTGTGGCATGGTCGGTTGCTTGTGATATGTATTCATGTTGTTAGACTAATTGATTGTGAAGTGAGGGAATCTCCTCATCGCTGAGGGCGCAAAGCGGAGCTTAGGGTTGCTATAGAAGACATTGCTTTAATCCCACATTGTTGACTCGCTAGATCAGTAGCTATAGGTGATTGCAAATTTGGTAAAGAAGTACTTGCTAAATGACCACTGGGAATTGTATCAGTCGGATTATAACCTTGAAATGGCATGGTATGTCATTTCTTTGTTTTTATAATGATTATAACAAGGGTTTGAAAGACTACAATGCGGGTTGACTTGTTGATTCGAAAACTTTTAGTGGATACAGGTGTGAGCGATGAAGTCATGACATGGATGGATGCCATATAAGTTCTTGAATGATGAGTAACAACATTGAAGCGTGGGATTGATGCCTGTGGATAACAAAAGCTAGCCGTTTATCGTTATTTTTTGTGGCGAGATAGAGAAGGACCATGGCTGTCACCACTATTGGCGCTGAAGTTCTACAGTTGAACCCACAATTCAGTTGCTCTTTTCCAAGTCGCAGTACTAATATTAGGCAGAAAGGTGCTTCGGCTAACCTATGGTCAAGTCCATCCTTCCCCAGATATTCTAATTGCAATGCAAAAATCCCGACTAAATCCCGAGCTCGGGTGCTCCAAATCCAATGCTTCACGGTCTCCCCATCGCGAAAGAGGGATGTGGTCGGGTCAATCTCGACACCTGGCTCTGATGATGGAAACCTGAACCCTGAACTGTTGGACTGTGTTGTAGTTGGTGGTGGGATCAGCGGTCTTTGCATAGCCCAGGCTCTGACTACCAACCAAGATGCTCATGGTGGTGGGAGTAATGTGTTGGTGACAGAAGCAAGGGAGCACGTGGGAGGTAACATCACCACCATTGAGAAAGATGGTTACCTTTGGGAAGAAGGTCCTAACAGCTTCCAGCCCTCTGACCCCGTGCTTAAAATGGCGGTTAGTTCTTATTCCTCATGTATTATTAAGTTTAGATAGTGCCACAAGTATGCTTGATGGTGAAACTTCTGCATTTGGAATTGTTTCTAATTGTAGGTGGATTCTGGACTGAAGGATGAGCTAGTTTTGGGGGATCCAAATGCGCCACGTTTTGTTTTCTGGGAAGGCAAGTTGAGGCCAGTGCCTTCAAAGCCTGGTGACCTCCCTGTCTTTGACTTGATGAGCATTGGCGGCAAGCTCAGAGCTGGTCTTGGTGCTCTTGGCTTTCGTCCTCCTCCTCCAGTTAACTTACCATGCTCTCTTATTACTTTTGTTTCTTTTAATCACTTGTATATTTTAGATTTTAGGCGATGTCGCCCATAGATGAATGAAGGGATTCTCATATGCCTGCCTTGATTTGTGGAAGGTTACAGGGTCATGAGGAATCTGTTGAAGAGTTTGTACGCCGCAATCTTGGAGATGAAGTTTTTGAACGGCTGATAGAGCCATTTTGCTCAGGTAAGATAGGTTTCTGACTTCTGCCTGAATCATAGATTTTATGCAAACTCATATTTTGTTGAAAGATTCCACTAACTGTAAAACGTATTCTGAGCATCTGCACCTATATCTTTCATTTCTACATAAGCGTCATTGCTTCACAAATTTGCAAACATATACTTGATAATCTGCTTATTCAGGTGTTTATGCTGGAGATCCTGCAAAATTAAGTATGAGGGCTGCTTTCGGGAAAGTCTGGAACCTTGAGAAAGTCGGTGGCAGTATCATTGGTGGAACATTTAAAACAATTCAAGAAAAACGCAATGCTCCTAAGCCAACCCGTGACCCGTAATGCAGTCACTACACCTAAGTTTGTCGTACTACAGTAACCATGACTGCATTTTTGCCATGATATGCATGCACATGAGGTATATTGACCATTGAGCCACTTTTCTTGCAGGCGTCTACCTAAACCAAAGGGTCAAACAGTTGGATCCTTTAGGAAAGGACTCATAATGCTTCCAAATGCAATTTCAGCAAGGTAACCTTAATAAAAAAAAAAATCTCATGTTATTTTTATGTGGAACTTTTGATTCGATGAATCACTTGATCTAGATCAGGAATTTGAATCAAAATGAGTTTACTAGTTGTATTGGTGCGTACAGAGGTTGGAGTTTATCCTTTGCGGATTTGATGATTCTTTCGAACCTTTCTCCTTGTCAGGCTTGGGAATAAAGTAAAATTGTCTTGGAAGCTATGTAGTATGTCTAAATTGGTCAACGGAGAATATCGCTTGACTTATGAAACGCCAGAGGGTTCGGTTTCTGTTAAGAGCAGAAGCGTTATCTTCACTGTTCCATCTCATGTTGCCAGTAGTCTATTGCGCCCTCTTTCGGTATGCATTTCTCTTTCCCTGACATCCTCCAACTGAGATATGTACCACCTTTTGCACTTGTAAAAGGAAGAGCTTGCATTTCCTGCTATTGTCGTTCTTTGAATTTTATGATCTGCTAATGTGAAGGTCCCATGATAGATACATCTGATGCCATAACTTATGGAAACGGTTTTGATGAGAAAATTAACCGTTGTCAAGCCAGTGTGGTGGAGTTAAAATCGACATATATGCATCTTGGATATATAGATATTACGCTTTAAGTCAGTGAAACTATATAGAAAAAAGGCTGTGGCTTCCATTTTGAGGTCCTAATGGTGGCTAAGATGAAGTGGAAGGGCGGCATATTTTCCTGATTCGTTGTAGCATATTATTATTTGCTTATGGATAATGCTCTTATATTAGTTCTTAGTTTCTTCAAGGATTACAGCTGTTCATATGCAGGCTGCTGCTGCAGATGCATTATCGAAATTCTATTATCCACCAGTAGCAGCAGTATCTCTTTCATATCCAAAAGAAGCCATTAGGTCAGAATGCTTGATAGACGGCGAGCTCAAGGGGTTTGGCCAGTTACATCCACGCAGCCAAGGGGTGGAAACCTTAGGTGAATTTTCTGCTTTTGTTTATGAAATACTCGCTCCATTGTCTGCTGCCTATTTTGCGCTTTAAATTACGGTTGTTGAATTCGCAGGAACTATCTATAGTTCTTCTCTCTTCCCCAACCGAGCGCCATCTGGTATGACGTTGCTCCTGAACTACATAGGAGGAGCTACAAATCCAGGCATAGTGTCCAAGGTAAAACATTCAATATTAATTATGCATCTTTGTTCTTCATAAAAAAAATAAAATAATTATGCATCTGTTTTTTGGGGGTTTTTTAAACAGTGGGAACCCAGCGCTCAACCTTTGTCCTTGTAATATAAAGATATGGGGTTTGCTCCTGTAGTTTTCCTGATTTCTCCAAATACGTTAGTAATCTGACTATAACTATCGTATGATACAGACCGCAGAAGAACTTGCTGCATCAGTGGATCGTGACCTAAGGAAGATGCTCATAAAACCAAATGCAAAAGATCCACTCCTGTTGGGAGCTAGGATATGGTCTCAAGCGATTCCACAGTTTGCCATCGGCCATCTTGATACTCTCGATGCTGCTAAGGCAGCCCTACTAGACAGCGGGCTGAAAGGACTCTTTCTTGGAGGAAACTACGTGTCTGGTGTTGCTTTGGGTCGGTGTGTTGAGGGTGCTTACGAAGCTGCAGTTGAGATCGCGTCTTTTCTGTCACAGAATGCGTATAAATAGTATCCTTGTTTGTTTGATGTGAAGGCTTTTGCATCAGATTTTTGTAGGTAACATGGTTCAAGTAAGACACTCTGTTGCTTGGCAAAGAGATTCCATGAGCCTAATTTCTCAGTGAAAGTCTAAGATGATGAGTTATGTATGAGTGTAGGCACAATCTATACTTCTCCTTTCGGCTTATGTACATGGTAAGAACTCAAAAAATACTTTTCCATGTGCTGTGTGTAGTGTACATTAGTCGATTTCCTTTTGCACTGATAGCCACGATCACCATGCATGAATCTGCCATGCTGTTTGATCACGCTCATATGCCATCGAAGCCAAGTTCATCTAATGGCTTTACTAGCACACTCCTGATATACACCTTGACCTTGTCTATGTCAAGTCTTCGCTGCATGTTATAAAGTGTTTAGAGCTCCCTTTGAGCACACGCCACATAGTTGAGTTGCGAAGTCTGTGATACAAATAATAGGCATGCAACAAAATATTAACCCCTCGATGCCTTAACTGGTGGATTTTCTGCATGCGACAAGCTTTGTAGGCTAAAGGGTTTGATTCGTTGACGTGAGAACCTGGAGTTTGAGCTTCTGCATACATGATCAAGTTTAGCCAGCAAAATACATTTAGTTCCTTTAGTCGCATGTTCACAAGTAGCACATATTACAATTGCTTCGCATCAATACAAACAAAGAATAGATTCTCAAATCCGCCGCACGTACATATTCATCCTCATACCCAAAACAATGCAGAAAGCACCAATCTTCCTCTCAGGACTTTAAGAAAAAAATGAATGATGATCGACAGGCAATCATATTCGATATCTAGACAAAAAAATCACTTCGTGGCCGTGACCCAGCATTACGCCTGGTGCTAGAGCCCCACTCGATTGCCTCCGCAACAGCTTCCTGGCGCTCCCTTATGCTATCCTCATCCTCTTCGCATTGATCACTGGCTGATTCTTCGTCGTGGAGCTGAGGGGAAACTTCGAGGTAAGGTGGAGAAGCAGTCAAGTCGACTGAACTCGTTGACAAGAAAGTGAGGGCAGTCACGACGTCGCTCATGAATGGGCGTGCTGTTTCTTCTTCTTGTAAGCACATTGCTGCTATAGCGACAGCTTGATTCAAGCCTTTCAGTGGGAAGCTTTTGCCTAAGAGCGGATCGGCTAACTCTGGGTATCTTTTAGGTTCCCTGAATACTGGTTGGGCCTGGTTTTCCAAAAGAGAAAAATATCACACATTATGTGAAGGTTCAACCACAGCTAAAATTTACATTTCAGCGACTACTCGAGCATTCAGTTACCGACTTGGTGGTTGGCTTTCATGGTTGAGCCTTGTGTCAATTGTATTGCAACACAGCCTACTTGAAAAATTAGTAGAGAAAGAGATTTGAGAACCTACCCATGCAACCAAATTTTGCTCCCTGATTCGCTTGGTAGTGTCGATGGCTCTTCGTCCTGTGATCAATTCCAACAGAACGACGCCAAAGCTATATACATCAGATTTGACAGTTAGATGACCGGTTCTTTGATATTCTGGTGCACAATAACCATATGTTCCCATCACCCTAGAAGATACATGTGTTTTGTCGCCAGTTGGTCCAAGCTTGGCTAACCCAAAATCTGATAACTTGGCATTGAAATCCTCATCCAGTAAGATATTAGAAGACTTCAGATCGCGGTAAATGACTGGAGGATTCGGCTTGTCATGCAGATACTCCAAACCTTTGGCAGCTGCTAGAGCTACTCTCATCCTTGTATGCCAATCTAATGGCTTCTTGTTCGGTGGAAGATCTGAATTATAGAATATATTGATAGTAAGATAAGTTCAGATCATGAATCATACAGGAAAAACTAGATGGCGAGGCCGAATAAGAATGAGCATGTTAGTATTACCTAGTAGATGGTCTTCGAGGGATCCCAAAGCCATATACTCGTAAACTAGAAGTCTTTGATCTCCATCGGCGCAATATCCAATAAGATTCACAAGATTTGGATGATGCAGGAGGCTCAACATTAGAACTTCAACAAGAAACTCTTTGTTCCCTTGTAGTCCGTTCTTATCAAGTTGCTTGATGGCCACAACCTGGCCAGTTCTTTCAAGTTGTCCCTTGTAAACTCGTCCAAATCCACCTTCGCCAATGAGACATGCCTGCCGAAAGTTCTTTGTAGCAGTGGCTAGTTCCCTGAATGTGAATGTTTGTGCTGCAATATTGTTATTGGCACCAGTGTTTGCTTCTTTTCCATTTGCAGTTCCTCCTGTATTTCCCTGTCGGCGATTCTCTGTATTTTTCACTAACATACGCAAAGTTTCACATAATCTTGCCCGTCGAGATCAAGTGTAATACAGACTAGATAATCACATAAATATTTCAGGTTATAAACATCATTTTAGATGCACTGAGCACTCACCATGCTGGGCAGTGGGCTTGTGAGGAGGTGAAAAAAGGGGCTGCCCTGTTGAGCTATTAATCTTCCTCGATGCTTTCTTCCCTTGAGATGAAAAGCACGGGAAGCAACTCATCTCTTACTCTCCTTCAAATCTCACAGAAAAAATAATTCAATGAGTCAACCCAACTAGAAATCCATATGAATCAAAGCTCGTACCAAAAGAGAACATTCAATATTGTAAGTTGAGGAATCTTTTAACCAATATGACTTGTATATCTCGGCCTCCCCGGATCTTACCAATGACGGAAATACCTGGGTGGTGGTTGTTTCTCATAAAAGGAAATCACGAAATATTTTCCTTTGGTCAACCGAATAGCCCGAGTGGTGGTTATTGTTTTCTACCAAAATCCAAGCTCATGGTACCATACCCAAAAACCTTTAGTTATATCTGCTTTGATCGACATATCATCATAGTAAAAGGTCAAACTCCTATGTATAAGACTAGGAGAACATGTAGGCCGCAAAACAAACAACAAAAACCCATAGTTGGCTACCAGAATCATGATCTCAAACAAACAAATACTCGTAATACAATCAAAACCAGAAAGACCCTTTGGATCAAAATCAAGCATATGAACAAACGAACCAACCTTTTATATGATGGGATAACAAAGAGTTTTGGGGTTTTCAATGGCAGCTTGAAGTCGAAAATCCACAAAACCCGATCCGAAACCTGAAAAAGTTTAGATTTTGAAGACAAAACCAGGCATTTTCAATAAAAGAGGAACAACCCATATGGAAAAAACAATGATCTCAACATTTTGGATTGTTTGACTCAAATGTTTTGGATATCACAGCTTGTTCTTCGTCGTCGTTGTTGTTGTTGTTTGTGTTGAGAGAAGAGAAATGGGAGGGTGAGAGTGAGTTGTATGCTAAATTTGAGGAGAAAATGGAAATGGCATTCAGATGCAAAGGAGGATTAAAAGGGATTCAAGGATGAAAAAAGGGAGAGGAGTTGCCTGCATAGTTGGAGACAACGTGGGAACCAAATATGTCTATGCTCTCTCATTTGGCGGGGTAGAGTCATGAAGAGGCGTGTCATGCAATCACCACACGTTCCTTCTCCGCTAAAAATATTGTAGGTGTTGGATGTTAGTTTCCCACGTCAAACGTGTGGAAGACAACTTAGATTACAAAAGATACGTTTTAAATTAGTAGGCACCGTTGTTGATCAGCCGTCAACAGCCCAAAATGGATAATATTTTGACACACCGTGAAACCAAACTAGCAGAGCATACTATGTAAAGTCGAGATAACATCATACTAAGCCAAATCCCTTGCTATATAGATAATGCGTTCCATCCAATATTACAAGAGTTGTGCAGAAGATTCACAGCAAGAACTATAATTAGCGCACAATGACAGAGAAAGAAACTACAGAAGGTAAGCACCCTCAGGAAGTTGCTGAGAAGTTCTCGACATAGCAACTGTGAAAAGAATGTCAGTCTATAACACAGGACGTAGAGGAGGCAGAAGGACAAAAGCAAATTCATAAGCCACTGTGTCAGAGCAATTCTGCAGATGGCAACTTTGGTATGGACTTCACATGTAGAGGCCTTCTGGCACACCTTCCTTCTTCTTGAACATAACCTTCTCCTTCGCTTTCTTGAAATCACTGTGTGTCACCTGAAACCAATGAACGAAATAAGTTCAGTCCAATCAAAAGCAGCTTCATATAGCAAAAAGCCTGATCCAACAGGTAGCAGTAGCATGAAATGATATAACAAGTAATTCTTTTGTGATACAAAAACATGTTTCAGTCAGCAGCATCAGGTCTGCTTCGAATTGCCAGAAAGAATGGAAGTAACAAAAATGGGATGCATGAATAATGATGTTTATATCAATAAGTTTTGGAAGGAGATAATAGAAATCAGACCGAAATTCAACGCCGCACCAAAGATGAGAAAATAGATATACAAAACTTCACAGATAGTTGTAAGAAATGATAACAGACATGTTGCAAGTCACTATAAGTCCGTGTCATCAAAGAAAAGCTTTACAAGCACAAACATTTAAATTACTCATTCCGGTCAATCCCTAATGAGTACACAATTTGTTCAGTTACCTTGAAAAGTGTCCTCACTCCTCATCATGAAACCTAATCGAAAATAGAAGAAGGTAGACCAGGGGAAGATGCCGGAGCAATTCTATGGATGTCCCTTGAAGATCTAGCTAAACGAATCTAAGCAATCCTATGGGTGGACAAAAGAGAACTATACATTAAAAAAGAAAGTGAGCAACACTCAGCATCGCCAGCCCTCAACCCAAGAGTTCTGTATCACCATGATGAGATGAATAAAAAGTTTACCGAGGGTATTCTCTAGTAGCTAGTAAGTCATGCTACCACAAGCCTTAAACAGCTAGCACAAGGGAAGATGCAGGAGATGATTGTAGTTAAGGTCATCGATACCATACATCAAATCTCACTAAAATTGTTAGCCAGTGAGGCTCACCTTCATTCGGCGTTCTCTTAAAGCAAGCAAGCCAGATTCAGTGCAAATGGCCTTTATATCAGCTCCAGAAAACTCATCCTTAGTCATGACAAATTCTTCCAAGTTGACATCATCAGCTAAGCTCATCCTTGAGGTGTGAATCTGCATGTGGACATAACACATAGAATTACATCACCAAAACTCTAAGACAACTAGACCTATACCAGCTTTTTAAAAAAAAATTATTTGAAAGATGTTTATGTATTGGGGGAAAACATTGGATCAAAATAGTTATTAACTTATTATAGGTCAATTTATAGGGTGAAAAATGTGAAAAAACGAAGGAGAAGATGAAAATGAATAAAAGATATGTAAAAGGACAAAGAAATGATGAATATAGATGAAAAGGGTTTTGTAATGAGCTTTCAAGGCTTGATTTTGTTTCATGGTAATTGGAATGATGAATTTCGGCTTGGAATCAAAGTGATTATAAAAGAGCCCACGAAGCCCAAGTACCAACCAAAATTTATCCCTTACATTGAAATTATATACTCAAGCACAAGCCAGGACTCCATCCAATGAAATGGTGCTGTAAGACTATGACAAAAAAAAGACTTCTTTATAAGGACATGTTAGATAACGATTATTTACCGTGAAAATACGCCTCCTTGTTTTGATGTCAGGAAGAGGGAATTCAATCTTCCGATCAATACGACCTGGTCGGAGCAATGCTGGATCGAGGCTCTCAATCTTGTTTGTTGCAAGTATCACTTTCACGTCGCCCCTTGAGTCGAAACCATCTAACTGATTGAGCAGTTCAAGCATAGTTCTCTGGATTTCCCGTTCACCGCCAGAGTGTGCATCATATCTGAAAATTGAACAGGATAAGCAGAGTATTTCTACAAATAGAGCCATATTTCATCAATTTACCTTTTAGTCCCAACAGCATCTATTTCATCAATGAAAACAATAGAAGGAGAAAGTTCATCTGCAACTCTGAAAAGTTCCCTAACCAGCTTGGGACCATCACCAAGATACTTCTGAATCAATTCACTACCAACAACGCGCAAGAAGGTAGCTGATGTTGAGTTTGCCACAGCCTGGAAGGAAGACAACCCATTCAGTGGATGAATGATGTCTATAAATCAACGAACCTAGATTCTTATTTATGTAAGCATAAGAATACAAACTGTAATCAAAGTAAACAAATTATCATAAAAGCCAGAATTCTGCCAGTGCAAGAGTGCCACCGCCACAAGACATAACGTAGGGTTCCCTATAAGGAAAAAATGCTATGCACATCAAGCACAAACACCAAACCCTCCATTATCATCTTGGGTTCATCATAAGTTTGTCGACTAAACTAAGTTGTATGAGTGACCAGTCATAAGCGGGAATGATCAGTGAGAATGAACAGAGAAAAGAAAAAAGGGTCGGGATCAACATCAATTTGTGGACTAACCTAGCATCACAAACATAGAAACCTCCATTATCATCTTTTGGCTCATGAAATTCAAAACGACATGATGTAGACTAGTATGTTTATGGGATCATATCTATTGATCGAACAAAGCTGATATGTACATGTGCTTATATAGAAGACCAAGGTTTCGGTACAATTTGGAAATCATTCCTATTGTTGCCTTGTTGGGCCACTTTTAACACAATATAAATAAGCCTAACTCCTCCAATGTGGGGAGAGGTCAGGGGATCAATAAGCCCATGAGTGTTGATCTCACCTAAAGGTAACATCAGCAGCATAAACAAGTCCTGAGGACACAGTAACAATACACATCGAGGCAGAATATAAGAAGCCGCACGGTGAAGGATTGAAGGGTACAATATAAATATACTAAGCATACGAGGTAGACACTACACCATTTTCTCCAGTAAAATTCTAATCTGTCATAATATAGAGAATCTTCATTGTATCTAGCAGTTTGAAGTTTTTACTATATTTTTGCACTAAACCCAACCGCAATCAACATCTAGAAATGATATCACTGAATATCACGACAATGGGCAAAAACAATAGTCACCTTAGCAAGCAAGGTTTTGCCAGTACCAGGCTCTCCATAGAGAATAACTCCCTTAGGAGGCTTTATACCAATGTCTTCATAGAGTTCCGGATGAGTCAAGGGCAGCTCAACTGCTTCTTTGATTTCTTGGATTTGAGAATCTAGCCCTCCAATATCTGCATATGATTCTAAAGGAGCCTTCTCAACTTTCATAACCGACACCATTGGATCAACTTCATCTTGTAGAATTCCAACAACAGAAAGAACCTGATGAGGAAGACATAATAAGGTAATAATTTCAAGAACATTATCACCATTAAGCTCCAATGAAACTATATATGAGCTGATATACCAACAAAGTAACAAGTATTTGCATTCGAGAAATGTCACAATGGATTTCCTCTAGCAAGAGCATGGTAGTCAATCTACAATCGGATTTTGCGTCCTAGCAATATAATTCAAAAAAATTACATCCAATCCTAAATAGATTTAAGGATTTTTAAACAATCCAATAAACTCTCGATTATGACAACCTAGAAGACGAAAGATTTTCCAATATTTGGGGAGCGAATAATTAAGTGGAGCATATAAATGAGTACAAAATGGAGATGCAACAAAGAAACATAACTCAAAGTCGCAAAAGATCGTTGATCTGACTGAATAGACAAAAAATCATCGACAACGTACCAAAGAGTCCTCAAAGATCTAATCCACTAAATCACCATAAAAAAACCAACCAATGTTATAACTTCAAAATCCAGTCATCAATGAAATGCCAAGAAACGTAATACTTATGCCGAGTGAATCACAAAAAAGCCACAACTACAGTCCTTCAACTCGTGTCATAACAGATCCTCTCAAGCTAGAGCACTGTAGAAACCCCAATCCCATGGTCCAATTCTAGAAGTAGTTTTGAAGTACTGATACAAAAACAACTCAGTCCAATCTTACATCTTTAATTTTTCCCACTCCCTAGCTAACACTTAAAAAGGAAACTATGAATGTAGAAAAAGGTGATATCTTGTGTAGGAAAAATACAAATGAACCTAATCATTTATCCAACCAAAATAAGCTTAGTAAGGAAGAAACAAAAATAAAAATAAAAAATTATAATCCTTCTAACATATACCATGCCTCAATCAAAATATCAACATGTCAATCCTAGTAAAAGACCCGTCAAAGTTATAATCCAAAATATCACCATGAGAAAACCCCTGCCTAGCTCTCACAAATCATCAAGTTCCACAAAACCCTAAGTCAACTCTATCACACTTCATAAAAGAGAAAACCAACCCACAATCATAAAAAATAGAGACACATAACCAACCCACCATCAGAAGAGAAAAACAAGTTTATGGTAGTGATAAGCAATCCTTTCCCGAAACCTAAACCACGTGATCAAGGGTGAGACACCTAAGGGTATTAGGAAATAAGGTATGATAAATTTTAACAAAGCTGTTGCATACATCGTACAGGGCTATTGCTTTGAGTTGCTTTGACACAAAACAATCAAATACTTTCCCAGTATCAACTCTAGGAATTTTTTATCGATGCCCACAATCCTAACAAAGCCCCAGAAGTCCAAATCAAAACTTTCCAAATCCCTAATCCCACAAATACCCACCATCCCAACCCCAAACCCTAATGTCAAAAACTTCCCTACATCAACTCCACTCCCCCCAACCCGGCCCCCAAGCACAAATCCCCACAAACCCAACAAAACCCTAATTTCAAAACCCTAATGATTTACGCCAAGATTATCGTTTTACTCAAATTTTTCAAAACTTTTTTTGGAATTTTTTTACAATCTTTCCTTTAGTAACTGAGGATCTTGATTGGAGTAGTGAATAGATGGTTAATGGTGGAGGCACTGATTTGGTTGATGGACTTCCTCTAACCATTGTTGATACAACAATCAGATCATCTACTGCACTTGAGGGGCGGAATTTCCCGAGGAGAACTCATGAATCGACATATTCAAATGTTTATTCATGTCGTCGTGATAGAGAGGGAGATAGTATCTTGGAGCTAGAGCCAGATAATGGTGCAGAAGAAGAAAAGAAGAATATCATGGATATTGATGAAGATATAGATGATGATTTTGGCCGGAATCAAAGGGATGATATCATATCATCACCTCCTCAAACAAATCCATCTTTCATCGATGACTTTGAATGAAAGACCATGGACGAAGATTCCTTTTCTTATGTTTTGATCATCTTTCTTGAACTTTCTTTTAACATTTTTGTGTTTTGAACTATTGGACAATATTCCTATGTTTTTGTTAAACATGTCATATCTTAAAGACTTAACCTTTATTCAATGTTTATCTCAACCATAGTTGTCAAAGCATCGCCATGACGTCGTGATGCTCGGGAATGAACAGCATGCTATCTCGCTTTATAGACAACAACAAAGCAGGCATCATGACCCCGCCATGCACGCTTTGGGCCATGGCGGGCACTTTGGGCACCTTGCTCACTATGTTGATCATTTTTTTCTTTTGTGATTTTATCATCTCATGTTTTTTTTTCTTTTTTTCGGGAACTTTTTTCCAAATAAGTGTTGGATTTGTAGTTCATTTCTTATCATTTTGAAACAAAATGAAAAATAAAATAAAATAAATTTTCACACATAAGATGACTATGGACG